>ARYC01002745.1:0-13590 GCA_000711775.1 Oxytricha trifallax
AATTATTTGATAAAAATATAATTTATATTTTAGATTTAGAGTTTTTAATGCTAAAAATAAATAACTAGATTGGTATTTCAATCACCCCTAAGTCTATCTCTTCTATTTTATAAAATTTGATATAAATTGGTTCATCTGTTCCTCTCTTCCTTAAATCCTCACTTGATTTGTATTTTGTTGATGTTCTCAATGAATTTGGACCAGCACTGTTGTTGCATCTCTGAGTTCTAGATTTCTTATCCACTAAAGGATCTCATCGCGTTGACATAGTTAGTCATTTTGTTGTGTTTGAATGCAGGAATGGCAATTTCGGACAAATAAACAATCAAGTAGTTCTTGATGATTTCATAGTTCTAGATGTCTTTCTCTCCTTAGGAGATTCCTTACAAGATTTCTTAGGTTTGAGAGGCTTTGCCATCCTTTGACTTGAACATACCTTTGATCGTAAATTTGCCAGTGTTTAGCTTATCTACTGTTTCTTTCTTATCCTTGACTTTACTGATTGTTCTTGACTTTGAAGCTTCAATACCTTCCTTACGGGAGATTGCCTCCATTAAAGCATTTAGTTCCAAGACTTCACCTTTAACCCAGTTTCTCACAAACTTAAATGGGTTCTTAAGGGCTTAAGACTAAATATAAATAAGAATACCCTATTAAACTTACAGTTTCTGTTAGTTGTTGCTTGAAATTGAAAGTTCCGTCAACACCTCCACTAAGTAGAGTAGCTAAAAATGGTTCTTCAGGAGTCTGCTTCTTGACATTCAATTCTTCATACTTAATTAGGAAGTCAATGAAATCTTTATAGTGTTGCACTTCTTACTCTTTGATTGGGACGATCATCTTCATTTGCTTCTTAAACTTCTTTAAATGATCTATGAATTCTCTACAGTCTTTAATGAAATCGTTGATTTTTTCGTTGTATTTTTTAAGTGTGAAATCATTTGCCATCTATTTTTAAAGTTAACATAAGAATTCTTACCTCATTGACTGGAAGCACAGTTCTAAATCTTGTAAGAACATCCTCAGTTGATTGTTTGGGTAAGTTAGCTAGGGCTTTATCTAAGTCACCATTAGGTCTCAAAAAAGTTTAGAACTCAATTGATTCATATAAATATGGAAGTACGCATATGTCTTTTATGAATCTGTCCAGAAAAACACAACGTTCTTCTACGAAATTGTTGTCTTTATTACCCTAAATATTTTTATCAGAAATCTTAATATAGATCTTACCATCTTTTTCTTTTCTGGGATTGGTGGGATGTAAAGACCCAAGAATCTTGAGAATATTCGTCATATTATTTTAAGAAATATCTTTTAAAGACATAAATAGAAAGCTAAAGGGCCCTCAGCAAAACAAATCGAAGAACAAAAGCGTAAAGAGGAAGAAGAGAAAAAAAAGCAAATAGCTTTAGAATTGGAAGAAAAAAAACGCAAAGAAATAGCTGATAAGAGAATTGAGCAAGCAAAGAAGAAGGATCTCGGTTATAAGAAGGTGACTAAAGAAGAACAAAAGATGAAGGAGAGAGAAGAGCAGTTAAAGCTAGAAGGGGAGAGAAAGGAAATTGAGCGCAAGCAGAAAGAAGAAACTGATGCTGTGAGAAATGAAGTCAATGAATACCGCAAATCCATAGCACAAATTTAAAAAGCTATTTTGGACTCAAGGGAGAACCTCAGAAATTGGTTCAAACTATTTGACGAAAACAACGACAACTTCATGGAATTTGACGAATTCAAGAAGTTGCTTCAACAAGTTAAAGTTGTTGTTAAGGATAAAGATCTCAAGAATCTTTTTGAATTAATGGATATTTCTTAAACTGGTCGCATCTCTTACAATGATTTTTGTGATGTTATTGAGAAGAACCAATTACTTCCAATTGATAAGATTGTCAGAAAACGCAGAGAAGAGAGAGGAGAGAAGTTTATTGATGAATTCAGCAAGGGCGAAAAAGATTTTGAATTTGAGGGCAGTTAGCCATTCAAAAGTGCTTTTGGTGAACTGGGTGGCAGTTAAAGAAAAGATCTTGGAACTGTTGATGGAATGAGTGACATTATGAGAAGATCTGATGCTGATTTTTACAAGTGTAATTTATTTTCAATGAAAACCTGAAATGAAATAATTGTAAAATAATAAAATAATAATATAAATTATAAAATATGTTAAACCATATGTTAATGAGCAAGTTGAGACCAGCTTGCGCTCTCTCCTTCAACTCAGCTTCTCAAGAATTAGCAACCCGTAGAATGATGTACGATACAACTAAGATTCATCGTACTAAGTACAAATCTTCAGCTAAGGATAAGCGTAGAGCATCCAAGAGAGCAAGAGTAGGTATGGGTTTAATGACACCCAGAGATATTGGAGAGGAATAGCCACTTTTCTTTTAACCTCAAAGAACCAAGATCTACATGAAAATTATGCAGGACATTAGAAACAATCACAGAATCTCTCGTAACCAATGCCAGATCAAGTTAGATAGGAATTTGTAGAGAAATCCAAGGATTATCACGCTTACAAATTGGCTGAATTGCGCTTACAAGAAGATGAATACAATAAGAACAATATTCAAACAATAGAAGCACTAGATTCAATCGTATTTTTGCCAGACTAACTTTTCGAGGAATGCTTAGCTGAATCAGGAGAGTCAAGAAGTATGGAAAATTTCGAATACACTTCAGGTAATCTGTACTTGGAGCAGATATTAAGAATATTCCCTAGAGAATACACAGTGAGACTAAAGTTTGCACCAGCTTTCGAAGAGACTCTCATGAAGTACGAAGAAACAAGAGGCGGTGGCAAGAGTGCAGGAGCTGCTGCAGGTGCAAGCATGAGCCCTCCTTAATGAAAACTTAAGGAAATTAACAATATATTGATGCTTCTCTAGTTCCTATTTCTTTTCCTTCATTAATGCATCAAATTGCTTATTTAAATTAACTTTTCTTCATTTTTTCATTAATTGTATAATGAGATACAGAAAATTAGTTGAGGCAAGTCAAGTAAAACATAGATTATGAGAGATCTTAAGGTTATAAAGAGAGAGTTAAATTTATCTAAAATGAATTTTTCTAAGTATAGCAATTACTGGATAGAATTGCACCTTCAAACAACAACACTTTAAATACCTATCAAAACTAAGTAGATTCATTTAATCATACATTCTATAAAACTTAAAATTAACCCTAAAATAAGATTCAATTGCCTAAAATAATAGTGACAGAGGCTTCTAATGATATAGATGAAGAAAAATCTATAAATTTAATAAAACCTAAAAAGCTTGAATTAAGAGAGAAATACAGGAGATACCAAACCTTCATAGATTTAGAACTTCTGATAAAACTTCAAGATGTTAAATTAATTGCTTCAACTATGGAAACTATGACGATTATTGGATAGACTATTGTATAAAATTGTAAAATCTAAACTATTATGGTCCTTGAATTCCTATAAATGTGCTTGCAAGACTATGAAACGCCAGTAATTTAAACTCTTATCCTGACTCAATCAAAGCAAGTGTTAACTGAGATTGTTAAACTTGAGGTAAATTATAAATAGAGAAATTTGCTAGTTTAACAAATGGAATAAATTTCTGTATTAATGATATAAAAACACTCTTAAAACCCAAGTAACTTGTTGATATAGGAAATATTTTTCTTATATTTTAAAAATCAATCATACTCTCAAATGCTTTTGAATCTACTTATTAGTGACTCCTTTTATTAAAGAGAAATATAACAATCTATTAAACTTATACTTTCAAGATAGAAATTGCTCTTGTTTACTCTATAGTAACTTAAATTATAGCAAAATTCAAGCGTTAATAGCAAATAACTGCAATACCTAATGAATCACTAAAACTAGAAATATCTGTATTTAGCCAATGCATTCATATTTTAATGCTTGGAACATAAAAACAAGCAAATCAGAATGGAGGGAGTGAACCTAATTAAATAAATGTTTGAAGGAGTTGGGTAGGAAGTGATGGCACCATGGTATAATAAAATTAAAAAATATGATGGAGGCAGTCTCTTCAACGATTTACTCAAGAATTATAGCTATAGATTATAATGATTTAATTCTTGTTTTTTTAAAAAAAATATTTTAATATTTTATTGACGTTCTTAGCAGTTTCTGATTTATGAATGAGAAAGTTAGTATAAATGAAAGTTAAACTTTAAATGTTTTCATCTTTTTTGTTTCTAATGTTATGTTTTTATCTTTTATATTTCTTGTTCTGCTTTCCACCTGAGCTACTTCTCTTGCTCTAGTTGGACTTACAAAGAAGCCAATTAATCTCTTGTGGTTGTTGTGGTCTTGACTGTGTTGTGACTCATATGAGATTAAGCTATAGATTTCGGACCAGTTGCATTTGATTGGGATCTTTGAGATGCTGCATGAGACTAAAGTGATTTGTTTTAGATTTGGAGACAAATTAAGAGGTTTTGATAAAATTACCTTAACTGAGACAACTGTTTTTGGGGTTAGAACTGAGATCTTACTCACATTATCCAAATCATCATAGTCGTTATTAAACTTTCAATAATAATAAGAATTCAATCATTATTTATTGAATGGTTTATTATATTTAACTTCTTCTTGTTGTTTAGCACTTGATCTCTAACTCTACCTGCTTTACTGCTGCATCTAATTACTTGCTAATGATTTACTTCTACCTATATAATTTAAATTGATTTTACACCAAGTGCATCCTAATGATTGAACTTACTAGACTAAGAACTATTTGCTTGTTTGAAGTTGCTAACAGCTGTATTGTAATTAGCAGGGTATACATTTCCATAAGTGTAGTTGCCATAGTAAGTATTCATAGTTTCATCCATTCTCTGCCCAGATGGCTAATCACCAAAACCATCAATGAGAGTCTTTTCTTCTCGCATTACTCTGCGCACCCATTGTCTATCGTACTGCACAGCGTTATATCCTTTCATTTTATTTTATCTTTAAATTAAAAATTATTAATAATTTATATTGTCAGATTTCTAGTAACCAATAAATTATTTTATAATAATAATAATTAAAAAAAAGAAAATTTAACTTCAATTCTAAAAATATATTGGGTTTCTTTTTAACTTTACTTAATTTAAAATAATGAATTATTTTAATTTAATCTTTAAAATTAAAAATTATATATTATCAAGTAAAACTATACAAATAACAAATTAATTGCTTGATGTTTTTATTTTATAAATATAATTAAAATATATTTTATTCCACTTTTAATACACTTACATAATATAACAAAAGAAGTTAATAATAATGTGTTTAAGTTAAATATAACTGTATTTTTAGTAATTTATAATAGTGAAACTAATGTGAGTGTTTATATTACTGGCTTTACTATGTGTTAAATCTAATAGTTATTTGTAATTTAGTTATTCAAATTTAATCAAATCGTAATTGATTGTTGCATATCAGAATTTCATGGACTTCTGCTTGCTCATTTTAAACTATGGCTTGATTTCATCATACATAGTGCTGAGTTTTAGGAAATCATTCTCGATAATTGACTTCACATCATCCTAACCCAGCATCCTTTTATATAAATAGACCACTAAGTTCATCAGTGTGCTATTTTTGGATCTCTTCCCATCGTATTACTTAATCGGTACAGTATTTTAAATATGCATAGCTACATCCTTGTAGTTCTAAGATATAAATATTACATTCTTCTCTGATCTGTAATAAGTAGTGCTTTGCCCACCTCTCAGAAAGTTTCCTGTTTTTAGCTAGTTTTGTAATTGATAAGAAGCATTTTACAGTTAAGATTAAATTATCACATCAAGGGATCTGTGCTTCTACTCTGACAAGTTTAATTTTTAAGAGTTTAGTATATCACAATCTTAGGCATGGAAACGCTAATCAAATAACGGAGAACCTCCAGCTATATCTTGCTCCAATTGATCTAAAATTGCATCACCCATTTCCTTGTCTAGAGAAGAGTAAATTACTAGGTCAAATTTTTATTTAAGTTTCAGCAAAGCTTATATAGCTCCTCGCCTGATTGAAATAAAAAACTTCACTGAGATCCCATTACTTTTTGTTTTAATCATCAAGTCTTGGCTTGAATGCTAAGACTTCCTAATGTATACCAGAAGTTTATGTAGCTCACAAAAAACTATTGTTTGTCTATTTATTCTTGATTCAGTAGTGGATAAGTAGTCTTCAGAAGCGAAATTAGTATCAGTCTACATTGGCTAACTGTCGAATTAAATCGGATTTTCCATAAGTGCTTTTGAAACTTTACTTCTCTTGACACTAACTC
Organism: Oxytricha trifallax; assembly: GCA_000711775.1. NCBI lineage: Eukaryota > Ciliophora > Spirotrichea > Sporadotrichida > Oxytrichidae > Oxytricha > Oxytricha trifallax. The sequence continues at coordinate 6,276 of ARYC01002745.1, forward strand.
CATTTTCCTTTAAATTCCTCAGCTATTACCATAATATTACAGTTGAGTCTATTTCTGAAATAAATTTCTGTTTTTATTGCTCTTTTCTAAACAAAAACTTGATGTTTTAATACTTAGAGTTATCACCAAATCTGGGAGTCCCTTCTTCCTTATCTTTTGAATCTTCTTTTAATAAATCATCCCTATCTATCAGGAAAAAATCATCGTTTTAAGCCACACCATCATTATACAACATGCACATACTGTCAATTTTTTCAAGAAGTTAATCATCGTCTAACCCTAAATTATGAAGATCCTTCTTGTCTATTGCCCTTGTGACATACGAGTCACTTTATGATTATCTTTTATGAGAATTAGAATTCTACTACTGTGCTAATGAGTCTGTTTTATTTACTATATGCTAAGATTGCATCTTATTTTTATCAAGAAAGAAATCATCAAGTTCATCTTAATTTTCTTAGCTTTCCTAATCTGATGAAAATTCCTCCTCTTCTATTTATTCTTCATTTATATCAATAAGTGGGATTCCACTCCCTAATTGTGTTATACAGTATATTTGAGATTTGTACTTAGTCAGTGTATGTGATTTATGAGAGGCATTTAGGACAGAATCTAATCTAAGTTATTCTCCAGTAAAGGAGCTGTGCTTTAAATCATGTTCATTTTGGTTTTTAATGTCCTCAAAGGGATCAATTAAGGATTCCTGCATCAATTGTTTTACTGGATCTTTATCCTAGTTATTTTAAACTATTTGACAGAGCGTGTCAATCTCAGAGAACTGTTAATTATTTTAAAGGAGCAAAACAGGCCTTTCTTGCTTGAAAGAGTTAGAGTATTTTCTAGATCTCCTTTTAACAGCAGTTCCACCTTTTTCAAAGTCTCCTTAATCAGTTCCTCCTGAAGCCGAAGCGGCTCCTCCTCCACTGCTTCCTGCTAATTACTACAGCTACAAGCCGATTCCTTAATTATTGCTCTATGGATTATTGACTGTTCTCATGAATAAGTCTGAATCCAAAGGATTGTTATCCTACGTGTCAAAATTCACATACTTGTTCATATCCAGAGGAACTAAATTTAGTCTTGAACCAGCAATCGTGAATCTCTTTCTTTACTATGGTTACAATTCTGTCAATAAAACCTCTATAGATTTTAATTTAGACATTTGAAATTCAGGAATGGATTTTATTTATTTCTGAAAAAAATTTCCTTACTTTGACTAAATTTAGGGAGTGTGGGTGACTAGCAGTAATCATGCTCAGATTCTTCCGGTATTAGATAGTTATTCAATTAACTTAAATTAGAAATTTATTGTTTAAATATTAATAATCTCCTAATATAAATTATGTGATAAAAGTAAAAAGTATTAGCAATTCGAAATCTTCATTATTTAGTCTTTAAAAATTCCGCTTTTCGATGATATGCTAATCATGACTCTTGAAGTTCTTCCCAGTATTTATTAAATGCTATAAAATATATGAGTTCAATGATTATAAGAAGACATTTTCAAAAACTATATGGGTTTTAAATAGTTTATTGGAGATTACATCAATACTTGAAACTCCATACATTTAGAGAAACAGTGATTTGATAAAATATTAATTAATTCACTTACTCTTTACTTTTTCTTCGACTTTGATCTTGGGCGCTTCTACTCAGAGTGAGCTTTTTGAATCTGCAGTGTTTATTAAGTCTAATTTATTTGCAAAAATTGTTGAGTATCTTCCATTTTATTCTAAAGTGAAGAAGGATTATTAGTCGAAAGTTTATAAGTGAAAATTGTAAATGACAAATAAAATACGCATACATTCAACTTAGCTATATTTATTTATCTTCCTTCTTTTTTTATTAAAAAATTTACTGTGAATATTAATTTATTATTCTAACAAAATATTACATAGTAGTAAGTAATTTCCAATTTAATACAAAGTAGTTTATGATTCTAAAATATAATATATTTTTTTCGTTAAATAGTCTAGCATTTAAATTTTTAAAATAAATTTCTAATGATCATGAAGATAATTTAATATTTTTATGGAAAATATGTAATATAAAAAATAAAACATAGGCAACTTTATCATGATTAAAAGTTTTTGTATCTTATTCATAGTTATTTATAATTAAGCTATCTTTTAATGTTCTTTTAATTAATTTTTTAAAAATTTTTTTATGAATTGCAATAATTATTTACAAACCAAATCTATTCTAATAATCTAATATTTCATCATTTATAGTATGATAAATTTCCTATTTATTATTAATAAAATCATATATGATTCATGATATAGAAGCAGATTTGCAAAATTTTATTTAATTTATCTATTTCTTTATAAATATTTTGCTTAAAACATGGTGGATCAAAGCCCATTTTTTATTAGTATATTAATCCTATTTTTATGACTTTCTATTTTTAATCATAAATAATTTTTTCATTTTTATTACAAATCAATATGACTTTCTTATATATTTATAAGTTTTAGATTCAACTCGTAAGTTTATTATAATATCATGGAAGGATTGACATAATAATTCCCTTAAACTTACTTTAAATTGTGAAATAACTTATAATTCCTACTTTAGCAAGTTTAATTGAACAGTTCAGAAGTGGAAACGTAGGTGTATTCGAAGAAGCCCCAGTTGTTTAACAGCAACCACTTCCTCAGGCTTACAATCAAGGATATAACTAAAACTAATAATTCAGTAAAAATTTAAATGTTTTCCAAGATTAAGAAAATAATCACATAGTTATTAATTATACATTTATTTACATAGTATTTTAACCACACTCTATCTCTAACAGTTATATTATTGGGATAGAGTGTGATATAGTGTGAAAATAATTAATAATTCATTTTATGTTATAAAAATTACATTTATTTATTTAAAACAGCATTAAAATTTTATTTATAATCAAGTAAATTTCTTACATACTTGAATTAAATTATTAATAATGATATAATTTTAAAACTTTAACAAAATAGAAGAATATATTAAGTTTTTAAGATTAATAAAAATTCATTAAAATCTTAATGCTGTTTTAAATAAATAAATGTAATTTTTATAACATAAAATGAATTATTAATTATTTTCACACTATATCACACTCTATCCCAATAATATAACTGTTAGAGATAGAGTGTGGTTAAAATACTATGTAAATAAATGTATAATTAATAACTATATTTAAATAGGTGATTATTTTCTAAATCTTGGAAAATATTTAAATTTTTAATGATTCTAGTAGCAGCAGTAGTGGGGAGGAGCTTAGAACAATCCCAATTAAAGCTATAACGGAGGCAATGGCTATGATCAAGATTATAATAATCAGCAATTTCAGTAAGTTTATATTAATTTAGTGAAATACTTATAGAGGATATAACTAGCATTAAGATACTGGTATGGGAGGCGGCTTCTAGCAATAAAATCCTAATTTCAATCACGCAAACACTTTGTATCAACCTCAAACTAACAATCAATTTTCTCCTCCTGTAAGACAGCCAACGCTTGCTTCTCAGCAGTCAGCCCCAGTTTAACTTTTCGGACCCAATACCTTTCCAAATGGATTCCCAGATATGACTTCTGGAGTGGCTAGTAGCTTTAGAGACATCATGAGCTTCAGGAAAATGGAGCCTCCTCATCTTGAAGTATGCGAACCTCAAATAAAAGGAGGTGCCGCTGGAAAGCATCATGTATACAAAGTACAAGGAAGTGACAGTTAAGGGATATTAGAAATTTATAGAAGATTTAGAAATTTCTATGAACTCAGAGATATCCTATTCTCAAGGTTTAGTTTAAATATATCTACTTTTATTGGATGAAAAATTTCTAAATTCAGAATTGATCTAGACTTTATTATTATATTGTATATTAAATCAAAATGCCTTTAATTTAAATGGTTGGAATTCCTTGCTCAGGTAAGACTACTAGAGCAAATTAAATAGCTAAATATGTCCAAGAAGTATTGGGATTAGAAGTGCAAGTTATAAATGAAGAATTACTAGGATTAAATAAACTAGAATACTATTGTGACCCTACTCAAGAGAAAATTCTTAGAGGCTCTCTCAGATCAAATGTTGAAAAGTTTTTAGATTCAAAGCGTGTAGTCATCTTAGACTCAATGAACTATATTAAGGGTTTTAGATATGAACTTTACTGCTTGGCTAGAAATGCAATGACAAACTTAATGATTGTTTTTTGTGATACAGAGAGGGAAATAGCTGAAAAATTATGCGACGAGGGAGCTTATGAAAATGCATTTCCAAAGGAACTGTTTACTGATTATGCAGGAAGGTTGGAGCGACCTATTCCCTCAAATAGATGGGATAGTCCACTGTTCCATCTGAGATTTGATGAGGAAACTCCAGTTGAAGATATAGCCAAAGTAATAGTAGATGGGAAAAAGCCAAGAGATCCTGTTTCTACTAAGCCAGTAATTTAAATGATTTCTTTAAAATTTGTTTATAGGATCACATGTTTGATACAAATTTTATATATGAACTTGATAAAGCCTGCTAAGATGTAATAAATTACATAATTCAGAAACAGTCTGAATACAACCCTGGTGACTTTATCGTTATTCCAAATTGCAAGTTAAAGATATCTTTTAAAAATACAATCTTCTTCATTTCATAAATCTTGTATTTTCTTGTTGGCTGATTTGAAATACAAGGCCCTTAACTATAAATACTATAAAATGATGAGAATTATATCGCCAGTTGAGATTAAAAAGTTTAAGAAAGACTTTTTAAATTTGAGCAAGTTACACCCTCCTAAAAGCAAGGACAAATTTGGTGATGCTTTTTTGGAATTCATTAATGGATAAATAACAGATTGAACAATTTAACGTAAGGAAATACCAATCTTTGGAAAATGTAAGAAATTATTGATAAAAAGTAATTAATTTCCTCAAACGTAAATTTTATTAATTCATATTATTAACACATGTTATATAGATAAATATTTATTATAAATGTTACACAAGTTAACGATTTATCAAATTTGAATAATGCATAGCTTAAAGTGCATTCGAATTAAAGTTATATAACAAGACAAATTTTAAGTGAATTTCTTATAAAAATATATAATTTGGCTAAATGGAAAAACCAGCTGCTCTAAATGATAAACCATTAAAAGAACAACCAGCTTTCTTACGTTCAATAGATTTGTCAAATTAGAATAATATCAGACGCAAAGCTTTGCCGTCTTTTGATGTGAATAAGGATAAAATTGAGTTCATGCAATTTGACGTTGACTCTTATATTGCTCCAAATCCAGGTAAAAATATAATTGTTAAAATATCATAGAGTTTTTATAATCTCATGAAAATGATAAAGATCGACCACATATAAGAATGTATGGTGTTACTGCTTAAGGCAACTCCGTTCTATGTCATGTCCACAACTTCGACCCATATTTCTATGTTGAGGTTGATTCTAAAAAACATCCAAATTTTACTCCTGAAGATCTATAGAAAATTAAATCAGATTTAAATAACTGGAATAAACAAGAGGAATGTGTAAAGTTAGTAGAACTAGTATAAAAGAACTCAATTATGGGTTATTTAGAAAAATCTGGTTTATTCATTAAAATATACTGCTCGCTACCTAAATATGTGCAATAGTTACGATCTCTATTTGAAAATGGATGTTTTACTTTAAGGGGGTCACAATGTTTTTCGCACATAACTTATGAATCAAATTTAAGCTATTCTCTTCGATTTATGATTGATCATTAGATCGTTGGTATGCAATGGATAAGAATAGAGGCTGGAAAGTATAGAAAGAGAACTGGCACTAAAATGTCATCTTGCTAACTAGAAATAGATGTTGAGGATCCAAATGACATAATTGGATTGCCATTCGAAGGGGACTATTCAGCTATTGGACCAATAAGAATATTAAGTTTTGACATAGAATGTGGAGCTGATAAGGGTAGATTTCCCTAACCTCAAACTGATCCTGTAATTTAAATTGCCAATATAGTCAAAATTCATGGTGAAGATTAGCCATTCGTCAGAAATGTATTTACTTTGAAAGAATGCGCTCCAATTCTTGGTACTCAAGTCAATTGGTTTAATAGTGAAACTGCTCTATTAGCTTCTTGGAGGGATTTTATACTTGAAGTTGACCCAGATATAATAACAGGATTTAACATAGTAAACTTTGATTTCCCATACATAATAAATAGAGCTATTCAACTTGGCATGAAAAATTATCCAACTTTTGGTAAAATTGTTGACTCTTAAACTAGAATTAAAAATGGGACTTTCTCTTCAAAAGCTTTAGGAACCAGAGATACAAAAGAAATTATAATGGAAGGTAGAGTTTAATTTGACATGCTTTAACTTTTCCTGAGAGAATATAAACTCCGATCCTATACTTTAAATTCTGTATCTTCAGAATTTCTAGGTGAATAAAAGGAAGACGTGCATCATTCCCAAATCTTTATTTTATAGGAAAAGGATCAGTTTACCAGGAGAAGGCTTGCCATTTATTGTCTTAAAGATGCATATCTGCCATTAAGATTGATGGAAAAGTTGTTGAGTTTATATAATTTTACTGAGATGAGTAGAGTTACTGGAGTACCAATTAGTTATTTATTCACAAGAGGATAATAAATCAAAGTTACGTCTTAATTATTGTAAAATCTTAAATAAATTTATAAGTTGATTTAATTTTAGCTTGAATATTATTAAATAAACTTATTCTGCAATATACAGAAAAGCAAATGCATGTAATTTGTTGATTCCAACAGAAAGAGGTCCATCAAATGAAGGAAAATTTGAAGGAGCTCTAGTTATAGATCCAAATAGAGATTTTTTCCTCGAACCAATAGCAATTTTAGATTTTGCATCTCTTTACCCATCAATTATGCTTGCTCATAATATCTGCTACTCAACACTCATCCCGCCAAAAGCAGTCAAATTCTACAATCCTGATCATTACTTAAAAACACCCACTGGTGATCATTTTATAAAAGCAGAAGTAAAAAAGGGAATTTTACCATTAATACTTGAGGAGTTAATTGAAGCCAGAAAGAAAGCAAAGAAAGAGTTTGCTCTTTCAGATGATCTATTCGAGAAAGCTGTTCTCGACGGAAGATAAATGGCTATGAAAGTAGCAGCAAATAGTGTCTATGGTTTTACTGGAGCTTAAATTGGTTAATTACCTTGTATAGCCATTTCATCTAGTGTTACAGCATATGGGAGAGAAATGATCGAAATGTCCAAGAATTTTGTTATAACAAGATTTAACAAGTAAAATGGCTATAAATACGATAGTGAAGTCATTTATGGTGACACAGATTCAGTGATGGTTAA
>ARYC01002746.1:0-48275 GCA_000711775.1 Oxytricha trifallax
AAGAGACCAAGCGCTCCATCTTCGAGTCATACCTCAACAGCTAGCTGGTAAGGAGTGTCAACAATGCTTTCACAGCATACCTTGACGAGAGCAATCCCCCACTGTGCAGAGGCGCTTGAAGTCTTGAAAACGAATGAGCGAATTGACACCGATATCTTCGATTACCTTGGCTGCTCGAAGTTCCGCTTCATCCACTTCAAAACTCACATTAGCTGGAAGCCTGGAACCTTCAAGGAAAGACCCCGCAAGGGCTAGCTTCCTTACTAGCCTTCGTCAAAGCAGATTTCGAATGCAGAGAACTTGTTTGAGCAAGGTTGGTACATGGCAATGGTGTTCCAGAGGTTGGTAAACCATTTTATGAGCTTACCTTACAAGTCAACATCATTACAGCATCAGTGCCTCATCACATAACTCAAGCATGTGGTTGAATCAGAACAAGTCCCTTAGAGCGCATCACGCCAAGACCAGCAAGGGCGAAGAACTGCTAGCGATCGCCAAGAGGTATGAAAACTTGATATGCCACCTGCTTCACCCAGCGACTAAAGATCACAAAGGAACTATACAGTACCTAAGGAGTCAAGTTTCCAAGAAAGCTGCCAAGTGCAAGACTCAGACCTAGAACTTGCTTCAATCACACCTGCAAGTTAGAATGGCGAGATTGAGGAAGAACCTCAAAATGGGAACCGTGATGAAGTCTCATTGCTTCGAGAGTACAATCGCTTACTTGATCGTGAAGGGGAACAAGGAGGAGTGGATCTATGAGCTGGAGTGATTTCGAATCAGTTCGTGAGAGTGAATTTAAATTTTGCATGTTAAATATCTAATCTTTCATACACTATACCGCTATCAACAGCGCTCGCGCCTGTTCGCTGAAAACTTCTATATTGTCTCATAGCAATTTTATTTCAATTTTGATTTATTTCAAAACCCCGAAACTCCTTCGTACATGGAATCGCTGGCGAACTCTATAGGTTTTGACGAATAGTCAGCTAAGAGTCCCTTTCATCAAAGTTTCTCATCGCAATCGATACTTAACTATGGGTTTTTCTGCAATAAGGAGTTCGAAGAGATCAAGCAGAGTGCGCTGAAGCCATAGTAGAAGACTGTGCTCAATTGGACATCGGTCGTGCTCAGAGATAAATTAACTAGATAGTATAGCAGATAGTTGAGGGGATTTAAGAGCTTCAAAGCTAGGTTATGTTCATAGAGACTTAAAGCCTGAGAGCATCATGATGAACTTTCAGCCTCTTAGAGTTTATATTATTGACTTCAACAGAGCTCAAAGAGTGCAAGCCTCTGCATAAGGAAATGTATATGGACTCCTGGATATTTCCCAGAGAGAGAGGATTGGAGAGATGGAGACACTTAATGGGATATCTGAGCTCTAGCTGTAATAATAATAGAGAGCGACATGCCAAGAAACGATTACTTTAGCTGCAGGGGTGAGAGAGATTCTAAGCAGAGAATCAAACAATATCTCGATAAAAATAAAATAAATGGAGGTCTCAGAGAACTTGCATACTCAACTATTATCAAGCCAAGCTAAGAGAATTAACAAACAATAAAAAAATCAAACATATACTTAGAAAGATAAAATTCAGAGAACTGCCACATGACTCTAAGCTTATGTTTGTGTGAAATATTTTATAAACTAGCTTGTTATACTCACTTAAAATACTAATATTTAAACATTAAACCCCTACATAAACCCTATTAAAACCCTAATAAAGCATGCACTAATAGTCTACTTTTATCAACCAAAAACTCAATCAAACTACTGAAGGGGTTTTGGGGTTTTGAATTCTTTAAAAACCTCCCTTAAAACTTATAGGGTCGCAAAGCTCTCTTATGAGCTCTTAGTTATAGAGGCAGTTTTATAATTTTAAATTCAAATTTAAATATGAGCGCTAACATTTTTAGAAAAACAACAGCACTTCCATCAAACTAAATGAGACTTACCTTTGACAGCAAAAGAAAGTGTGATAGCTGCGAGATGAACTCTCATAAAGAACTACCAGGGCTATCACTTGAGGTCTTTGTTATTAAAATAGAAATTAATAATAGAAAATAAATGGCAAACAAGGTGTTTGGGAAACAGTGAGAAGGAGAAAGTTAGAAATGAAATTTCAATGTAAGCAATGTAAGCAGAGGAAGTTGAATTATATTTTTGTGACAAGTGTGAAAGAGACTTCACTCATAAATCTAGCTGGTACAGGCATATGAAGGTCCATAAGGAAGCTAAGCCTACTGTATACTTAAAGCACGACAAAGTTTATGAGAAGTATGAATGCTTTGAGTGCCAAAAGCAGTACTCTCATACAAGAGACTTAAAGAAACATCTATTAAAAGCCCATCAGAAAGAAATAAAAGTTGAAGATTAAGACACTCAACTGAAGTTGCTCAACAAAAGGATAGGGAGCCTCTATATGTTGCTGAGCTTTAACAATCATGCGAATCAGAGTATGTGAGGATTGCACGCAACCTATTAGCTTCAGAGATCACTAAAATCATGATTAAAATATAATACAAGAAAATTCCAGTGCTTACATAGATTGATTTAGATACTTCTTTATAAAGCTATCTAATTCTAGAAGACTCTAATGACAAGAAAGTTATTAAGGATCATCAGTATGCTTAAAAGGTTTATCCTTTCTGCAATCTCCTTAGCGATGATAAATATTAAATGGAGTTTACTAATGAGTATTAAGTTCTTACTCCGGATTAGTTTAAATAGTGCAAAATACTTAATAAAGCTAGATGCTGTTCTCCTAGCCAAAGATCATGTAGCTTTGAGACTACCACTTTTTGAAATGACACTCATAGATTTTATAATTGATCAAAGAAATCAAAGATAGCTTGCATTATAGAGCATTAATAGCAACCCAAGCTTTACAAGGTATCAAAGAGCTTCATAAGTTAGGCTTTGTTCACAGGGATCTCAAGCCTGAGAATATAATGTTGAACTTTTCACCAGTAACAGTAACAATAACTGATTTCAATAGAAACTTAAGAGTGGAAGTAATGGGAACTCCAGGCTTTTATACAGAAAGAGAAGACTGGAGAGATGGTGACTTTCAATGGGATGTGTGGGCTGTGGAAGCAATATTAATAGAGTGCGAAATGCCTCGCAATGAATACTACTCTACAAGGTGCGAGAAGAAAGCTAAACAAAGAATATAGCAATTTATAGACAAAACGAGAGTATCTCAATAAATGAAACAAATGGAGGAGTCAATAATAATGAATCCAAACTCAAGATCAGACCTATAGATATAGCAGATAGAGTTGTGGTTCAGTAAGATAAACTTCAGACATCTCCCACATGATCCAAAAGTGCATTTTGAAGGATTAAATTAAATAGAATCACTATAAATTTCACTTTAAAACCTATTATTGATAAAATACAATTGAATCGGTGAAATGCGAAAATTAAAATTCAAAATTAAATTAATATATAATTACTGCTGATTTACTATGCGTTTTGTCTTATATGCGAAAAGTAGTCACTTTGCTATATTTTTATTGAATTGGCAACTTTTATTAGGTACTGTTGTCAAAATCGATATGTGTCATAATGAACTTATATAAAGTGACTAAATTCTCTATCTGCTGTAAAAACGACCAACTTTACTATTCGTGGTCAAAATTTCTGTTTTTGTCTCTCCCATTTGAGCAGAGTGGTCAAAAATGTGGCCAAAGTGCATGATTTTAACTCAAGTGTCCAGAATAGTGGTCAAAGCTGAGATTTGCACCATAAGTGACCAGGGTGCATGATTCGCACTCAAATGACCAGAGTAGTGGTCAAAATCTCAAAAAATCAGGGTTTTTACTCTGAATTTAGTGTTATGTGTCACTTTTAGCCAAATTTGGAGCAGAGTGGTCAAAAATCTTGAAGATGGTTGTTGCTGGTCAAATTTGTGAAAAACTTGATGGTCATAAAGTTCAATACTGCGGCAGTACCTGCAAATTGATGCTGGTCAAAAAATCGAGCTAAAGTTGCAAATTTTGCTAGTTTTTTGCAGAATTCCTATCAAACTGGATAGCATGATGCTCAGTGCATCTCCTCTCTTACCAACTCATTCAATTCTTGAAATATTTGCTTTTAAACCAATTTTTGTCCAATTTTGTCATGTTTTGCTCAACTCTTCCGATGTTCACCTTGAGTGTAAAGAAGTTTGCATTATAGAGAGAAATTGTTCAGAGTTTGATGCTTCTCGTCAAGAATTCACTCTTGTATGAGCAGTCTTATGCAAACTTTGATTTCGAGTAATACACATGCATTTATAGATTAATATTATTTACAGTATTAATAACAGCAGTAAGAGCAGCAGTAATAGTATAAGCAGTAAAAATTACAATGCATTAGGTATAAGCGCTTATATAAATTTCAATGTATGATGCAATTCTTGTTTTTGAGTAGAATCTCATACAAAGCCATACCTCAGAGTATGTATCCATTTCTTGATATTGAATGCCCAGAATCCTCTAACATCATCTTCACTCATGTTTTTAATTATTTCTTGGATGCACTTAACCAGCTTCACTCTAAAAGTTTTTTAGATGAGTATGCTTACTTGCTGTTGATGTTCTGCTGCTTTAGGTTCTTCTGGATGCAAGCAAACAACTGTTCGATAGGGTTGAGCCAGGGCGAGTATTCTGCGTTGAAGAGTACGTTGACTTAGAAGAGACGAGCAGTCGCAAGCATCTCAGAATACTTATGAATTATGGCATTATCCATTAAGAGCACCACCTTCTTATTGCAAAGATCTTTGTCAGTTCTTATACTTCTTAGCGTCTGATATATATATAAAGTTTTCGAATAGCATTGAATCGATTGCTCCTTCAATTATTTGAGTGGATATCACTCTATCAAATGTTATCGCTGCTATCAAACCCATAGAGTACTGTTATCTCTTCACTGTTTACTTTGCAATCGACAACTGTCTTGCTCTCAAACCATAATCGCCTAAATTGGAGAGCATTTCATATCGATACTGAGAGATTGGCTTATAATTGAGATTAATCTGACTTTGATCTGGAATATATGCACAGGGTTTATCACATTCTTTGGATTCTTCTTATTGGTTATGATTTTGTGATGGGGCATCTATTAGTAAAGTTAAATTGGGTTTAGGACGGTAGTTGAATTATCATCTTAGTAGTTTGATGGAAGTTTGCATCATGATTAGTGGTTTGAAATGAGACTTGTTGAATTTTTGAGAACTGTAACCATACAACCCAAGAACCATTCAACTTAAGGGCGGAGCCATACAACATGGACCTATACAAACTCGGATCCATACAACCAGGAACCATACGACCTGGAGCCATACAACCTCAGCGCAGAACCATGCAATCTAAGAGATATCTTCAGGGTATCTTCACCTGGAACTATACAACCCAGTCCTATACAACATGGATCAAAGTAACCTGGAATCATACAACCTGGATCAGTATAACCCGAAACTATGCATACAAACTAAATCCAATCAACTGAAACTTTACAACAAAAGTGAGTGGAATCATGCAACTTGGATGAATACAACTTGGAAGTATACAATCTGGGACAAAAAAACCTTAGAGTGGAACCATACAGCTTACAGATTCACTGCTACTAAAACTAAGTAAGTATAGTATATTACTTTAATGAAAAAATGTGAAGGACATAAAGATGATAAGAATATGCATTTCTACTTAATAGCGACAGTATTTAAACTAATAGTGCAGTGGAAAGTGAATGTTATTAGAGAAATTTTGTTTTAACTTTTTAAATTGTTTCAAGGTACATTAAGATGATCTATGCTTGATTGTTCCATTTATCAGTATTGAAGGTTAACTAAGCAATCATATATGAAAGCAATGAATTCTGCAATTGCAATCATAAATCCAGAGATCCTCCTTAGAAGTTGTTACGAGATATGAAGTCTTGGGTTTACAGTTCTATAGTTTTGCTAGGTCTGGTAGACTGCATATCTTTCTAACTTTCTCAAGTCGTTTCTAAAGCCTTGCCTTTAATTTTGGTTAGAGCAGCAACTCATCTTTAAAAATATCTGCATACAACTATTTTCCAATTTTTAGTCATCACCTTGAGTAATAGTTGAATCAGAATCAAGTCCGAACCAGAGTTAATCCTCAAGATTCTTGGCTATTGAAAGGAGACTAGATCCCTTAGAACATTTATGTTCGCTACTGTGCAAAGACTTATTGGTTAGTCGCCACTTGTCAAGTAATAGCATTAAGCAATTGAATCTAGGAGTTTTTTGTCTAAGGCGAATGTTCACAAAATAGTTGACAATAGATTGAAAAATCATGGCGATGCGAATACCTTAAGCGCAGAGTGCTCTAACTGAATTTAAGTGCTTAGTCGAAGGCTGCTCAGGAACCCATCCTTTGCGAGGACGCTCTTTATATTTACCAGGCTTCCAAGTAAGTTAGGTGTTAAAATCAAGAAAACTTAACTTTTCTATATTAAAAAAATCAAAGATATCCAACTGTATCTTCTCAAGAACTTTATAGTAACTAGCTACTCGGTAATACCACGATTGTATTCATCAAGATAGGCATGAAATACGTTAATGAAACTCTTGTGCAGTTGCCCATTCAAGTAACTTTGGAAGACTGAGGACTTCAAGGATTTAAATACCTTAAATAAAAATTTTGGCATTCGCTCTATAAATAAGTAACTTGTATCTTTTCTCACCCTCAGCTACCTCTGAGTATTTCCTATTTAATAATTATAGTGATGCAACGCTGATAAGCAAATCTTTTAATAAGCAAATTTAGTCTGGTCTCAACATTATTTAAATTTTTAGACTCTTTTCTATCTCTCCCTCAGCGGTGTCTTCTAAAACTTGGACCTTATTGATTATAGTAACCTTACAAATTATTAATTTAAATACAGCTTACCGAATGCTCAGGATTCTTTAAATTAACGATAGTTAAAAGTGTATTAGTAAGATTCCAATGTTCTCTTAATTTTAGGTTAAATTTCATTACTTTCACTGGAGGATTAGGATGATTAAATACATTCAGATGTTTAAGCTCCATTTCAATTGGGGCTCACCAAACTAATGATTGTTCTAACTGAGCATTCTATGAAGTTTCTGCCATTAATATCATGACTTAGGTATAAGATATGGATAGAAAACTAGGAGTGTCGATGTTTGCAGGAGTAATCATTGGATTGATGATTTCAAGTTCTTCTTCATTTAAATTAAGAAACTAATGTTTGCGTTGCCAGTGCTGCTTTAGTTTGCGCTTGAGCATCCATATGCCACACTGATCGCAAGGGTGCTTATCAAATTAACTCTTTGCTAGCGCATATCTGCAAAGAAACTACAAAGAATCTCTTACTTAGAAATTTTGCCTCCTGATTTTTCTTTAGCTTTATTTTTAAAGTAACCTAACATTTAAACTTAATATTATAGAGATTTAAAGCGAGATAACTTAAATAGGATTCAACTATAATAGCACTACAATAAAACTTGTACTTTTAAATAAGCTATATTGTTAGAAGTTGAAAGGAAATCGCAATAGAAAATTGGATTCTCATTTTCATTATTAGGGAGTCAGTACTATGAAGTGCGAATTAAGAGGGAACATTAACTTAGTAGCTGCCTATCGTGAGACTTTAGATTGACGTCTGTGTTAAGATATGGAGTTGAATCAGTCATAACGACTAAACTGATTTGGTAGAAGTTTAGAGTGTCACTGTTGAATTCATCGCAGACTGTTGCATTGATGTAGTATTGATCTCCATTTACTTCGTCTAAAATAGGTGCATCCTTGGCTTCAAAGATCATGTGAGTGGCATTGTTTGAAACAATTGAGAACCAAGTAGGATCGATTAACTCAACACTTGAAATGTCAAAAACGAAAGCTGAGAATATGGCTTCATCGCCCTCTGGTCGAAGTCTAGCTCAACAGTCTATCTAAGGGTGTGTGCCTGATAAAGAACTGCAACTTTAGTGAATCTATTTCAACAAGTAAAGACCATCATATTCGTTAAGGTTGGCGTTAATGGTAAGTGTTAAAAGATCATCATCAAAGACCATAAATGCAGCGATTTCATAACTATCTTAGTAGACAAGTCTGATTAATATAATAGCAAGGGGATTTATTTTAATAGTAATAAACATGACGTTCAATTTTTCCAAATCAATATAGTTGAAATATTTTTGGGCTCCTTAAGATGTGTACTTATAGTAAGAGCCTTCTCATTTCCTTTGGATGCCCAAGAGGGTCAAACCTCTATACTCAAACGTCAGCCAAACTATCATAGAATGACAAAACTTTTAAATCTGAGTAATTTGATATGTTTTAGTATGGTTGTTAGTGATGGAACTGCGGATTTACGAGGATTTATAATTTATAACTTAATTCTTTATAAAATTAACCCTATACCTTAATCATGTATATTTTCAAATCAACTTTAATAAATTATTAAAATCATAAACTTTAACGATTTAATAGTACTAACAGCTCTTATCAATTATTCCAAACTAATATGAATGACTACAATCAGATTGATTAACTATAGAATCTTAGCTGAGAATTATGAGTTATTAACATAATGTTATTATAAATTTTTAAGAAATTTAACTGTTAATTAATGGTGTTAATTTAAAAAAAGCATTAATGTTTGTAGTTTAGTATGAAAAGAGAAGTTTTAAAATTAATGCCAATGCCTTATCATTTCTAGTTCTAGGTTTATGGTTGAATCATGCTCATCCTCTAAGTGTTGGATCCAACTGGATTTGCTTGAACTGATGATTTGATCATCATACCAGCTGTTTCACCTCCTTGACTGGAAAAATTGTTTGATTTGTATCGCTTGCTTTGCTGCGTCATCTGGTTAGGATCAAACAACCCAGGTGTGAATTCTAGTAAATTGAATTTTGATTGCTTGAACTAATTTTCAGGTCGATCTGGTCGCTTGCGCTTCTTGGTTCCAATATCCAACATTTGGAAAGCTCGGCCTCTCTGGCTAGGGTTTAAGTTAATGGCGTTGTTGAACAAGTTGTACATCTCATTGCTAATGCGAATCACCTTTTCCTTCCCAACAGTCCTCAGTTCTTTTCTTTTTTCTAGGCTTGCTCGAATGTTTTCAGGGAAATATTGGGGTTTGACTGTATTCATAATCTGTAGTATGATATTAGAAATTTAATATGAGAGTAGTAAGTTATACAAGAATTATCGATTGATTGATCGCTTATCTTTCATATCTGGCAGGTAAGAGATCACATGCTAATCGTGCTTAATTTATTCGATCAGCGATATAACAGTCAGTTCATTCAGTTTGGGCACGTTTATTATTCTAACTTCGTGATTTAGGAGTACCTACAGTAATAGTTGACGATTCGAATCTTACCTTCTTATCTCCACTGAATACCCCCTTCAAATATTCGAGTGTGCATTCTGGATATGGGGGCAAGTAATATTGGCCTATAATAATATTAACAAGAAATCATACCTTGGCTGGTAAGTACATCATAAATCTCCTTCTTTGTTTTCATCAGCTTAGAAAAATCCTAAGTAGCGATAGTTTAGTAACTAGAATTTGGATGGCTCTGATTTCTATTGTTTGCATTGAAGTTGGATTACTGGCTAGCTGGACCTCTTTAGTTGGCGTTATTATATTTAAAATTATTAGACTAGAGTGGCTGCTTCTATTCTTCAAGCAGCAGTTGCATTAACTCCTTATCTTTCATAAAACTATTTTATTCATCCCTGAAATGCACTTGGTTAGCAATAGGAGTGTATACAGGCAGGTTTCTCTTTTAGTTGCCAAGTATCATATTGCCAGTGCCATTGCTATTATTGGTTCCTTGTATTACCGATTGATCAAAGTTATCAGCGCTATTATCATTCTTGTCTTCAAACCCACCAAATCCATAGTGCGACTCTTCATTTGCAATAACGTTTGCTTCGCCAAATTCATAGTCATTGTCATTTAATGGATTAGCATTGCCATCATTCATACTCATACTTACATCAGGTTTGAATCCCTGAGCAGTCGCTCCTCTTGATTGCGAAGCCTTCTAAAAAATGTTAAAACGTTAAATCATACAGCGTAGTGGTAGTGGCGATCTAAAGGGTTGCTATTGAAAGCAGTTTGCTATTAGTTTTAATAATTGGGGTCTTGAGCAGCAGCTTCATTCAAATTTTGAAATTTATCAGTGAGTTGCTATATCTAGCTATTGTCAAGGTTACTCGAATCGGTAAGAGATATTTGATTGATGATCTCTCCTTCCTCCAGTGCTGAATTATTGACCTCGGTTATGTTAAGAGAGGGATATATACTCATACGTTAAAATTAGAGATTTATAATATGAAGGTAATTTTAAAATAAGTAATTTGTGATTAATTCGATATTAAATTGATAAATTAACAGAATATAAAACCAATAATCAAAATTAAATGAAGAGATGTAAACGCACTCATTATCGCACTGATTCCACACACTTTCAACAATCATCAATCAACCATAATGCTTAGTGATACTTTTAAGGTGTATTGTATACAGATGTGAATTATAGTTATAGTTTATGTTTGGCGATTGAGTAAGACATAAACTATAACTATAATTCACATCTGTATACAATACACCTTAAAAGTATCACTAAGCATTATGGTTGATTGATGATTGTTGAAAGTGTGTGGAATCAGTGCGATAATGAGTGCGTTTACATCTCTTCATTTAATTTTGATTATTGGTTTTATATTCTGTTAATTTATCAATTTAATATCGAATTAATCACAAATTACTTATTTTAAAATTACCTTCATATTATAAATCTCTAATTTTAACGTATGAGTATATATCCCTCTCTTAACATAACCGAGGTC
The DNA here is from genome assembly GCA_000711775.1 of Oxytricha trifallax. Classification (NCBI taxonomy): domain Eukaryota; phylum Ciliophora; class Spirotrichea; order Sporadotrichida; family Oxytrichidae; genus Oxytricha; species Oxytricha trifallax. Next base: position 10,849 of record ARYC01002746.1, read on the forward strand.
AATAATTCAGCACTGGAGGAAGGAGAGATCATCAATCAAATATCTCTTACCGATTCGAGTAACCTTGACAATAGCTAGATATAGCAACTCACTGATAAATTTCAAAATTTGAATGAAGCTGCTGCTCAAGACCCCAATTATTAAAACTAATAGCAAACTGCTTTCAATAGCAACCCTTTAGATCGCCACTACCACTACGCTGTATGATTTAACGTTTTAACATTTTTTAGAAGGCTTCGCAATCAAGAGGAGCGACTGCTCAGGGATTCAAACCTGATGTAAGTATGAGTATGAATGATGGCAATGCTAATCCATTAAATGACAATGACTATGAATTTGGCGAAGCAAACGTTATTGCAAATGAAGAGTCGCACTATGGATTTGGTGGGTTTGAAGACAAGAATGATAATAGCGCTGATAACTTTGATCAATCGGTAATACAAGGAACCAATAATAGCAATGGCACTGGCAATATGATACTTGGCAACTAAAAGAGAAACCTGCCTGTATACACTCCTATTGCTAACCAAGTGCATTTCAGGGATGAATAAAATAGTTTTATGAAAGATAAGGAGTTAATGCAACTGCTGCTTGAAGAATAGAAGCAGCCACTCTAGTCTAATAATTTTAAATATAATAACGCCAACTAAAGAGGTCCAGCTAGCCAGTAATCCAACTTCAATGCAAACAATAGAAATCAGAGCCATCCAAATTCTAGTTACTAAACTATCGCTACTTAGGATTTTTCTAAGCTGATGAAAACAAAGAAGGAGATTTATGATGTACTTACCAGCCAAGGTATGATTTCTTGTTAATATTATTATAGGCCAATATTACTTGCCCCCATATCCAGAATGCACACTCGAATATTTGAAGGGGGTATTCAGTGGAGATAAGAAGGTAAGATTCGAATCGTCAACTATTACTGTAGGTACTCCTAAATCACGAAGTTAGAATAATAAACGTGCCCAAACTGAATGAACTGACTGTTATATCGCTGATCGAATAAATTAAGCACGATTAGCATGTGATCTCTTACCTGCCAGATATGAAAGATAAGCGATCAATCAATCGATAATTCTTGTATAACTTACTACTCTCATATTAAATTTCTAATATCATACTACAGATTATGAATACAGTCAAACCCCAATATTTCCCTGAAAACATTCGAGCAAGCCTAGAAAAAAGAAAAGAACTGAGGACTGTTGGGAAGGAAAAGGTGATTCGCATTAGCAATGAGATGTACAACTTGTTCAACAACGCCATTAACTTAAACCCTAGCCAGAGAGGCCGAGCTTTCCAAATGTTGGATATTGGAACCAAGAAGCGCAAGCGACCAGATCGACCTGAAAATTAGTTCAAGCAATCAAAATTCAATTTACTAGAATTCACACCTGGGTTGTTTGATCCTAACCAGATGACGCAGCAAAGCAAGCGATACAAATCAAACAATTTTTCCAGTCAAGGAGGTGAAACAGCTGGTATGATGATCAAATCATCAGTTCAAGCAAATCCAGTTGGATCCAACACTTAGAGGATGAGCATGATTCAACCATAAACCTAGAACTAGAAATGATAAGGCATTGGCATTAATTTTAAAACTTCTCTTTTCATACTAAACTACAAACATTAATGCTTTTTTTAAATTAACACCATTAATTAACAGTTAAATTTCTTAAAAATTTATAATAACATTATGTTAATAACTCATAATTCTCAGCTAAGATTCTATAGTTAATCAATCTGATTGTAGTCATTCATATTAGTTTGGAATAATTGATAAGAGCTGTTAGTACTATTAAATCGTTAAAGTTTATGATTTTAATAATTTATTAAAGTTGATTTGAAAATATACATGATTAAGGTATAGGGTTAATTTTATAAAGAATTAAGTTATAAATTATAAATCCTCGTAAATCCGCAGTTCCATCACTAACAACCATACTAAAACATATCAAATTACTCAGATTTAAAAGTTTTGTCATTCTATGATAGTTTGGCTGACGTTTGAGTATAGAGGTTTGACCCTCTTGGGCATCCAAAGGAAATGAGAAGGCTCTTACTATAAGTACACATCTTAAGGAGCCCAAAAATATTTCAACTATATTGATTTGGAAAAATTGAACGTCATGTTTATTACTATTAAAATAAATCCCCTTGCTATTATATTAATCAGACTTGTCTACTAAGATAGTTATGAAATCGCTGCATTTATGGTCTTTGATGATGATCTTTTAACACTTACCATTAACGCCAACCTTAACGAATATGATGGTCTTTACTTGTTGAAATAGATTCACTAAAGTTGCAGTTCTTTATCAGGCACACACCCTTAGATAGACTGTTGAGCTAGACTTCGACCAGAGGGCGATGAAGCCATATTCTCAGCTTTCGTTTTTGACATTTCAAGTGTTGAGTTAATCGATCCTACTTGGTTCTCAATTGTTTCAAACAATGCCACTCACATGATCTTTGAAGCCAAGGATGCACCTATTTTAGACGAAGTAAATGGAGATCAATACTACATCAATGCAACAGTGACACTCTAAACTTCTACCAAATCAGTTTAGTCGTTATGACTGATTCAACTCCATATCTTAACACAGACGTCAATCTAAAGTCTCACGATAGGCAGCTACTAAGTTAATGTTCCCTCTTAATTCGCACTTCATAGTACTGACTCCCTAATAATGAAAATGAGAATCCAATTTTCTATTGCGATTTCCTTTCAACTTCTAACAATATAGCTTATTTAAAAGTACAAGTTTTATTGTAGTGCTATTATAGTTGAATCCTATTTAAGTTATCTCGCTTTAAATCTCTATAATATTAAGTTTAAATGTTAGGTTACTTTAAAAATAAAGCTAAAGAAAAATCAGGAGGCAAAATTTCTAAGTAAGAGATTCTTTGTAGTTTCTTTGCAGATATGCGCTAGCAAAGAGTTAATTTGATAAGCACCCTTGCGATCAGTGTGGCATATGGATGCTCAAGCGCAAACTAAAGCAGCACTGGCAACGCAAACATTAGTTTCTTAATTTAAATGAAGAAGAACTTGAAATCATCAATCCAATGATTACTCCTGCAAACATCGACACTCCTAGTTTTCTATCCATATCTTATACCTAAGTCATGATATTAATGGCAGAAACTTCATAGAATGCTCAGTTAGAACAATCATTAGTTTGGTGAGCCCCAATTGAAATGGAGCTTAAACATCTGAATGTATTTAATCATCCTAATCCTCCAGTGAAAGTAATGAAATTTAACCTAAAATTAAGAGAACATTGGAATCTTACTAATACACTTTTAACTATCGTTAATTTAAAGAATCCTGAGCATTCGGTAAGCTGTATTTAAATTAATAATTTGTAAGGTTACTATAATCAATAAGGTCCAAGTTTTAGAAGACACCGCTGAGGGAGAGATAGAAAAGAGTCTAAAAATTTAAATAATGTTGAGACCAGACTAAATTTGCTTATTAAAAGATTTGCTTATCAGCGTTGCATCACTATAATTATTAAATAGGAAATACTCAGAGGTAGCTGAGGGTGAGAAAAGATACAAGTTACTTATTTATAGAGCGAATGCCAAAATTTTTATTTAAGGTATTTAAATCCTTGAAGTCCTCAGTCTTCCAAAGTTACTTGAATGGGCAACTGCACAAGAGTTTCATTAACGTATTTCATGCCTATCTTGATGAATACAATCGTGGTATTACCGAGTAGCTAGTTACTATAAAGTTCTTGAGAAGATACAGTTGGATATCTTTGATTTTTTTAATATAGAAAAGTTAAGTTTTCTTGATTTTAACACCTAACTTACTTGGAAGCCTGGTAAATATAAAGAGCGTCCTCGCAAAGGATGGGTTCCTGAGCAGCCTTCGACTAAGCACTTAAATTCAGTTAGAGCACTCTGCGCTTAAGGTATTCGCATCGCCATGATTTTTCAATCTATTGTCAACTATTTTGTGAACATTCGCCTTAGACAAAAAACTCCTAGATTCAATTGCTTAATGCTATTACTTGACAAGTGGCGACTAACCAATAAGTCTTTGCACAGTAGCGAACATAAATGTTCTAAGGGATCTAGTCTCCTTTCAATAGCCAAGAATCTTGAGGATTAACTCTGGTTCGGACTTGATTCTGATTCAACTATTACTCAAGGTGATGACTAAAAATTGGAAAATAGTTGTATGCAGATATTTTTAAAGATGAGTTGCTGCTCTAACCAAAATTAAAGGCAAGGCTTTAGAAACGACTTGAGAAAGTTAGAAAGATATGCAGTCTACCAGACCTAGCAAAACTATAGAACTGTAAACCCAAGACTTCATATCTCGTAACAACTTCTAAGGAGGATCTCTGGATTTATGATTGCAATTGCAGAATTCATTGCTTTCATATATGATTGCTTAGTTAACCTTCAATACTGATAAATGGAACAATCAAGCATAGATCATCTTAATGTACCTTGAAACAATTTAAAAAGTTAAAACAAAATTTCTCTAATAACATTCACTTTCCACTGCACTATTAGTTTAAATACTGTCGCTATTAAGTAGAAATGCATATTCTTATCATCTTTATGTCCTTCACATTTTTTCATTAAAGTAATATACTATACTTACTTAGTTTTAGTAGCAGTGAATCTGTAAGCTGTATGGTTCCACTCTAAGGTTTTTTTGTCCCAGATTGTATACTTCCAAGTTGTATTCATCCAAGTTGCATGATTCCACTCACTTTTGTTGTAAAGTTTCAGTTGATTGGATTTAGTTTGTATGCATAGTTTCGGGTTATACTGATCCAGGTTGTATGATTCCAGGTTACTTTGATCCATGTTGTATAGGACTGGGTTGTATAGTTCCAGGTGAAGATACCCTGAAGATATCTCTTAGATTGCATGGTTCTGCGCTGAGGTTGTATGGCTCCAGGTCGTATGGTTCCTGGTTGTATGGATCCGAGTTTGTATAGGTCCATGTTGTATGGCTCCGCCCTTAAGTTGAATGGTTCTTGGGTTGTATGGTTACAGTTCTCAAAAATTCAACAAGTCTCATTTCAAACCACTAATCATGATGCAAACTTCCATCAAACTACTAAGATGATAATTCAACTACCGTCCTAAACCCAATTTAACTTTACTAATAGATGCCCCATCACAAAATCATAACCAATAAGAAGAATCCAAAGAATGTGATAAACCCTGTGCATATATTCCAGATCAAAGTCAGATTAATCTCAATTATAAGCCAATCTCTCAGTATCGATATGAAATGCTCTCCAATTTAGGCGATTATGGTTTGAGAGCAAGACAGTTGTCGATTGCAAAGTAAACAGTGAAGAGATAACAGTACTCTATGGGTTTGATAGCAGCGATAACATTTGATAGAGTGATATCCACTCAAATAATTGAAGGAGCAATCGATTCAATGCTATTCGAAAACTTTATATATATATCAGACGCTAAGAAGTATAAGAACTGACAAAGATCTTTGCAATAAGAAGGTGGTGCTCTTAATGGATAATGCCATAATTCATAAGTATTCTGAGATGCTTGCGACTGCTCGTCTCTTCTAAGTCAACGTACTCTTCAACGCAGAATACTCGCCCTGGCTCAACCCTATCGAACAGTTGTTTGCTTGCATCCAGAAGAACCTAAAGCAGCAGAACATCAACAGCAAGTAAGCATACTCATCTAAAAAACTTTTAGAGTGAAGCTGGTTAAGTGCATCCAAGAAATAATTAAAAACATGAGTGAAGATGATGTTAGAGGATTCTGGGCATTCAATATCAAGAAATGGATACATACTCTGAGGTATGGCTTTGTATGAGATTCTACTCAAAAACAAGAATTGCATCATACATTGAAATTTATATAAGCGCTTATACCTAATGCATTGTAATTTTTACTGCTTATACTATTACTGCTGCTCTTACTGCTGTTATTAATACTGTAAATAATATTAATCTATAAATGCATGTGTATTACTCGAAATCAAAGTTTGCATAAGACTGCTCATACAAGAGTGAATTCTTGACGAGAAGCATCAAACTCTGAACAATTTCTCTCTATAATGCAAACTTCTTTACACTCAAGGTGAACATCGGAAGAGTTGAGCAAAACATGACAAAATTGGACAAAAATTGGTTTAAAAGCAAATATTTCAAGAATTGAATGAGTTGGTAAGAGAGGAGATGCACTGAGCATCATGCTATCCAGTTTGATAGGAATTCTGCAAAAAACTAGCAAAATTTGCAACTTTAGCTCGATTTTTTGACCAGCATCAATTTGCAGGTACTGCCGCAGTATTGAACTTTATGACCATCAAGTTTTTCACAAATTTGACCAGCAACAACCATCTTCAAGATTTTTGACCACTCTGCTCCAAATTTGGCTAAAAGTGACACATAACACTAAATTCAGAGTAAAAACCCTGATTTTTTGAGATTTTGACCACTACTCTGGTCATTTGAGTGCGAATCATGCACCCTGGTCACTTATGGTGCAAATCTCAGCTTTGACCACTATTCTGGACACTTGAGTTAAAATCATGCACTTTGGCCACATTTTTGACCACTCTGCTCAAATGGGAGAGACAAAAACAGAAATTTTGACCACGAATAGTAAAGTTGGTCGTTTTTACAGCAGATAGAGAATTTAGTCACTTTATATAAGTTCATTATGACACATATCGATTTTGACAACAGTACCTAATAAAAGTTGCCAATTCAATAAAAATATAGCAAAGTGACTACTTTTCGCATATAAGACAAAACGCATAGTAAATCAGCAGTAATTATATATTAATTTAATTTTGAATTTTAATTTTCGCATTTCCCCGATTCAATTGTATTTTATCAATAATAACCCCCAACCCCTTAAAAATTCACTACAAATCAAAGCACTTATAAATCTCATAAAGGGGTTTTGGGGTTTTGAATAATACTAGTGGGCAATATGCCAAGATATTAATTCTCCAGCTTTCACAGAAAGAATTATTTAAAATAGAAAATTAAGAAAAAATATATTAAATAATAAATGTTATATATCGTAGAGCAAATACTACTACAATCTAATCACAGAACAGAACAAAAAATATACAAAATTATAAGTAACTTGGGAGAATTTAAGTTTAGAAAGTTGACCCGTGATGCTAAAGTTCAGTTTTGAGATAAAAGTAAAATTAAATATCTATACTGCACACTAATTTACATTACATTCATACCCTAATTTCTCAGAAAACCCTATTAAAAATCTAACAGAGTATGCCTAAATAGTATGCTTTTAACAATCAAAAACTCAAATAAACTGCATAAGATTTTTGGGGTTTTTAATAGATGAGTAAAATTTGTATAGTTATTTTAAAAATATTGAAAATCATATTTATATTACGTATTTTCCTTTTCTTTCATATTATACCCCTCTTTCAAGTTTCAAACAAATTATATTAAATGGTTTTTAGGTTTTAAATACCATCTCTTAGATTAAAATTACTATTCTTAGTTATCTGAAATTGGTTCACTAGTTGACCCTTAAAATGGTAGAAATCTTTTGAGTCAGTTATTTTTGTATCAAGATAAATATCAAGAGGTTTCTCAATCAGTTCATGAAGGTAGTCGCAGTTCCTCTCTAAAATTCCTTGCAAAAATTAGAAATATGGTTACTCTGTAGAACTATTCAAAAAGTATCCATATAAGTATGTGTACTTCAATAATCTCCTGCACTTAATGACTTCACTGATTGCTTCGTTTAAAAATTCAAGATCATCAAGTGAGTATTTCTTTATTTTATGCAACAATCTTGTATTTTCTCTAATGACAGGCTTGAGTTGTCTAGCATGATTTTCTGCTTAATAATGACTATTGAATCTTTTGACGTAAAAGATTTACCTATCTAGATCATTTATAGCACTTTATCTAACCTGTTCCTCTTTAAAAATTTACTCATCAGTCATCTTCAATTCTTCATATTTGTTGCAGTTGTAGAAACCACCTTACTAGCCATGATCAGACCATTTCCCCATACACAACCAACAAAACTCTTTGCCGCACATTTTGCAAGACATGTGATTGCAACCTTGATCTTTTACGATCGATATTCCACACTCTGGACAATGATAGTTATGAGTGAAGGACCATGTAAAATTAGGATTAATGCTCATTTCTTAAATCTATAGCTCTGAAGATTTGCAATTGCAAGGCTTGAGTGATTCATCACCACATTTGAAGCAAAACTTCTTTCCGCATTTGCAAATTATTTCTGAAAATCTAAAATCCTAAAACAGTACACCTTTATTACATCCTTAATAAGGACACCATGATATATTATTGTTGTCATCAGAATATGCTTTGAAATACCATTTTTAGTAAGTTTTGAATTCCATTTCATTTTTGAGAAATTTTTCAAATTACGAATTTAATAATATAAAATATTTTTTTAAAACCTACAGAACACATGACCACAGACCAAACCCTCACGCGAAGAGTAAAAACTACCTTCATTATATATTTACATTTTATAATCTATTTGGAAATCATATAATAAAAATATAGTTATATTATTAGTTAAATATATTAGTTATAAGAACATTTAGACTATAAGAAGAAAAAATTAATCAATAAGTGATTTAAATTTTATCAAGCAAAATTTTATGAATTTAACTCATTATTTATTGCTTACCATGTTTTTTAAATAAAAAAAATCTTTGATATATTTATAATAAGTACATTTATTAATTACTTTACTCTCGTATAACTCACAAAGAAAATTACTAATACTATTTATTTTTATTTTATAAAACTTGAGTTATTTGAATCATTTAAAGCTTTCATAATTCAAAATAACTTCATTTAAATGACAATTTTAAAAAAAATACATATATGATATCCATATTAATTTTAAGAATGATTATTCAAATCATTAACATTTTTGAAATTTTGAATACAAATTAATTAATTTGATGCTTAAATCTGCTTCATACAAAACAAATGGTTCATTCTATATAAAATTAACATTTAAAAATAAATGAGTGTTACATTATGATAGTAGCTGTCAAAAGATATTTCCTTTTCAAAATTATTTGAATCAATACTCATCTTTTTCTCTTCCATTTGCCAGAAATGCTTAAAGCCAGAATTTTCAAAGCTCTCTTTGTCACTTTAGTCCATTTTTGCTTTATTTTATTAAATCATTTGAGTTTAATTATGAATAGTACAATTAATGAATAGTTTTTAACTTACCTTATTAATCAAATTCATACTTATCAAATTGAAATATAGATAATTTAGAAATTACGAATGTGGTACTACTATATTGCACATATACTGAGGGCATTTTGAGGTCAAGCATTAATATCCTTCATTTACTTTTTGTTTTAAGTAAGCTGTCCAGCATAACCTACAGAACTTAATTAAATTTTAAAACGACCGTCTCTAGTGCAGAACTCTCTTTGACAAATTTGGCAGTATTGCGGGTAAAGACTCCTGTGGGATTAGTTCATAAATGGAAAATTTCTTGAGAGATCTTGATCAACTTCTATTCCTATTTACGTGCCTATTGTTCTTTCGTTACCTTACCACTCTTTTTGAAATTTGTCAAAATTCCATTTAAAGTGTCTCAGAATAATTATTGCCGAATCAAAAGAGATGTCATGTAAATCTTTAAGAACAAGAGCTTTTCTAAGCTGATGATTATTCATGGAGATAATTTTATGATTGTTTTTGATGCTTTACTTAGTATTTATTTTAGAGTTTTAATAAAAAAAAAATAAAAAGTCTAAATTTTAAAAAAAAACCATTCCTAATATTAAATAATTATAATACAGAGTTTAATTTATTTTATATGTCTGAAATTAATTCAAAATTCCTTAAAAATTTTATCTGTCATTATTTTTTATTTTAAGAATACTTCATTATAAAATTGTTAGGGATAGTAGTTGCGGTATGAATTTAGAATAAAAATTAATGCTATTTTAAAATAATATCATAAAAATAGAAAATTTTATGAGTTAAAATAACTTAAACATAATAATCTTGGTATAATTGATTTGAATTAATTTTTTGAGTTAAATATAATTAATTCTATAATTATTAGGAGTAAGTTATAAAATGATTAATCTTATTAATTCTTATTTACAAAGTAGGATACAGAGATGAAAGAATTCTTGGAAAAAGCACTTGGTGGAGGAAGAGTAACATCATAAAAGCAATAGACATTAATAGAAAGTATTAAGATTCTTTACCAAGAGTGATGACTTGCCATTCGTTAATCATTACTACTTAGAAGATGATACTTGTGAAATCAGAGAAGTGCATCATCCCAACGATGGAAGAGACTCTTTTACTTTACTATTGAAGAGACAAAAGCTTTCAAAAAGCTTTGCAGTGAATTAACCAGGTCAAAACTTTATTGGTGACAATTACTTGACTAGCGATGAAATTGATCCAAAGGGAACAATCGATGCTTTTGGTTGTCAGTTTAGAATTACTGGAGTCGATCAATTCGCTCAAGAGTTTTATTTAAAAAAATACAACAAGTTCTTCGATCTCGGTAAAATAGAATTCCCCAAGCCTAGAGAGCCAAAGCCAATCTAAATCCCACCCCAAACTGGATTTAGAGATGAAACTGACTCTCTTGGATATGTTTCCAAATTGTTACCAAACCAACCAAAGAGAGACATCTTCAAGTAATTTGACAATGACAAAAAGGTACTCAGATTCACTACTAGATTGAATACTAGAATCCCCGAAGATTTAAATCGCAGATTCATTATCTCTTTCTTCCTCTCTGACGACACTATTTCAATCTTCGAGCCAGCACAAAAGAACTCAGACATAATTGAAGGCATATTCTTGGAGAGAAGAAAGTACAAGAATATTGACAAGAACAACGAATTTCTCACACCAACTGACTTGGCAATTGGAGGTGACGCAAAAAAAAATGGTCTCAACTTTCATCTTCTCTCTGCAGATGATTATACTCAAAACTACCTCAACCAATATACATACTGAAGATTTTGATCTTGCTAAATTTTTTTGCTGTAAAATAGAGAAAAAATGTTGCTTATTCAAAATATCAGCTTATTATTTTATTTTAAGATTAAATGTAAAAAAATTCTTACAAATACATTACATCCTAATCAAGTTTCCTTATTGAGAGATATTTGTCTAAATTAAAAATTAAGTTAAATAATAATGAGAGTAGAAAATGATAATGAATAAATCAAAATCTATTTCAATACTCTAATTTTATGCATTTTTGAAGCATGTTTTATAATAATCTGCAACTTTGTCATTGTTGATTTGGAGATATTTGGCCAGCAAGCAAAAGCTTTTGCTCTCTTGAATGAATTAAATGAAGTCTTCTGAGTTCTTTATCTCCAAAGAGAAGCATTCCGAGTGCTTATCCACCGAATGAACCACCAACAACTAAGGCAGCAAATATTTAAAGTATTTCTATTTTTTATTTAAAGCAAAGAGAGGGATGTTTCTTGGGTTTGCAAACCAATTTGACTTGAAGGGAGACTTTGTAACATGCAAATAGTACAAAACTTACAAATTTTAAATTTAAATTTTTAACTCCCTGGGTAAAACCGAGAATCGTAAAAGCTTCAGAATATGGGGAACCGAAAGCTCTTTCTTCCTCACTTAGAGTAATTGGTCTCACGGACATTTCTTTTAATAAATTTAATAATTATAATTTCTTGATATATTTAAAGTGAAATTGTTTTTAACTAATGTTAATCATAATTTATAAACATAATTAATATTAAGAAAACTTTATTCTACACTTGCCAACATAATATATTTCATATGAATATTTCATGTATATCTCTCTCAATTGTATTATGACTCGAGCTTCTTCTTGAAAAGAGTAGGTAATAAAGCTAGGAATCCCAATCCGAACAACATAATAATAGTCTAAAATTAGTTTGTTAACAATAGTCATTGTACAAAATTAAATTGAATTTACCTTAAAATCAACCCCAACTTGTTAAATGTCATGAAGCATCAAACCAGTTTTTACATGAATTATATTCATAGGCATCAAGCCGAAGAGAGTTGCTAAGAAAAATTTACTCAATGGTACATTTAGGACCGGTGATGATATGTTAATGAAGAAGTTTGGTACGATAGGAGTGATTCTTAAGAATAGCAGATAAAATATTAGATTGTCTTTCTGTTTTTCAAGTTAAGATTGGAGTTGTATTAGGCGCTTATTGAAGTATTTCTTCACTAAGTTTCTCCCTAAGAGCCAAGATAGGGTATAGCAAAGTGAAGCTCCGGTGGTTGCACATAGACAGACCATTAAAAAGCCTGGAACTCCGCCAAAAATTGCTCCAGAAAGCACACTCAAGAATATTGGTCCTGGAATAGCGAAAGTTTGCAAGCTATAATAATCAATTAAGATATTTGAATTGATGGAACATTTGATAAATTAGAGAAGGAATATTAAGTGGAAAGTTAGTCTCTTACAAAATGTACAGTGAGCAAAAAGCTAATGTTACATGACCAAAATGCTACTCAGTAAGTTTCTATATTACAGAGTTTATCAATCTCAAATCATCCGCACCTTTAGGAAATCTAATCAGTTTATCCTTGTCTTCTCTATAACATATCAGATTTAATTTCAATTAGAATAAGCATTGTAAATCTGTTTATTCATTTCATTAGGTAGAGCATTACTTTGACTTACGCAGATAAAGATGGAAAGAAATATATGACTGCGAACATAAAGCTGAAGCATACTAAAAACAATGCTAACAGCAACTTTTCCTATTTATCAAAACTACCTTCTGGTCTGTTATCTTTTAAAGTATCATGACTAGTGTCTACTGAAGTACTCTTTGAATCTTTATCAATGAGGGTTTCTGTAGCTCCACCTGCTGTAATAGTAGTAGGCTTTAAAGTTTCTTGCTAAGTTTTTCTATTCATTTTAATTAACTATATTATAATTTAATCTTAATAATAAATACCCCAAAACCCCTTAAGTAGTTTAAAAGTACTTTTATTTAAAAGTGGAATTTGTTGAAAATATTATTTTATCGATTTGATTTTTGTTTATTGATTAAGATTTTTAATATTTTTATTGATAATATTTGACTACCTATAATAAAATCTTGCATTAGAAATATTCAATATAGATTTCAAAATATGAAAAGCCATAAAGATTGGAAATTATATCTTTAATCGTTTCTTTAAACTAAATCTTATTTGATTTATGATAATTTATTTATATTAAATCACACCCAAAAAATTGAAATTATTTAATTGCTAATTTTTGAAAATCCTAATCTACTAGTAGGTTGGATTTATATTGACATTCTAAAAGAGATGTATTTTATTAATTAATTTTTAACTTACTTTTATTAAAAAAGACTTTGAGTAATTATTTAATAAAATAATAATAAAAAACCCAGTGTTCAAGTAATTAAAACGAGTTTAAGATTCGTGGAAGGGCATTATCAAATTTTTTTAAAGATGAATTTTCAATAATAATAACATTATAGTAGCATCTAAAGATGCAAAAAAGAGATAATTTAAAGCGTGAATATTTTAGACGATTATACCAAGTGGCCAAATGAATCTTTTGACTATAGAAATAAAATATATGGGGGGAAAATAAGATACCTTCCGGGATAAAAATCTCTTAAGCTGTTAAATCTAAATTTGAATAAATCATCACTTTACTTTCTCTATAATTGAATTTATTATGAAAAATATGGCAATACAGATCCAAAAATTTTCTTAATTTCATATTTTTTTTGAATTTAACTTTAAATTTCTTGCTAAGTTATTTAAAATTTGGTCTGAATTTGTTAAGCAATATTTAAGTAATATTAGAAAAAAGAATAAGCTCGAAATTAAAAGAAAAATTATAGAAAAGTTAAATAATTCTTTGTACATAAAAAAACAATGAATCAGAGTAATCTTTTAAGGGAAAGTAAACACATAAAATTTTCATATAAACTTAGATTATTTTTTGTATGTGCTGAGACATATTCAGTTATTTAAATACATAATTATAGTATAAAAAACTCAAATTAAAAGAATTTCTTATAGCAATTAAATGAAATTTTAAACCTCAAATATCCCTAATCCTCTATGTTACTCTTATTAATCATAACACTTGTATAACTACTGAAGAGATTTCGGAGTTTTGAATTCACAAATTAATTTACTCTATTAGCTCTAAATGATCATTTGTAAATTATGTTTACTATTTACAAAAAAAATATTTAATATTTTGAGTTATCCAATCTAAAGAAAAATCATTTTATATACAAACTAATTACTGCAAATTGTTTTAAAGGGTATCTCGAGATTTAACTTTTGGTTAGACATTATTCTAATTTATTATATAAAACTAATTATTATTTTTATAATACCAGAAATCTGGACTATAATAATAGCAAAAGTACCTACGTAATAAATTCAATTTAACTTAGGGTAAAGCTATATCTTAATATATATTAATTATTAAAAATGATGAGAATTTCGCATTTGATTATATTGGTTGCAGGTATTTGCTCTATTTAAGTTGCTGCTTATAAATAATGATTTTAATAAATTCTACTATAATATTAAATAAATCAATTAAAATATAAATCAAAAGAGTTCCCTCAATAAAAACTAACATAAATCCTTGTATTCCAAGAAATCTGCATTTTCCTTTATAAAAATTAAATTAGGGTTTGAAGTTTTTGTATATTAAAAAACTTATTTTTGTGCGATAAAATATATTTCATTTTCCAAATAATTTAAAACTTCTAGTTTTTTTTTAATTTAGGCGGATCTAAAATTAAATATGCTTAATAAGAAATTAAGGAAGTTAATACCGTGCTTTGCAATTTGTAGTGCCTTAATGAATGCTAGCTTAGCATGCAAGAGTAATACTTATAATCTTTTTAACATTGATAGTTGCCTGATTTAATGCAAATGCGATGAGACCATCAGAAAAGGTGCCCAAGAATTAAGTCAAGATTTCATAAACATAACCACTGATGTTTAACAGATAGACTGGGACAACTTTGACTTTAACGAAGCCAGAGATAAGCTATTCGACTTGAAGGATAAATATGTCATTTACAAAAAGGAAGAGAACAGCTTGAAGAAATACATCAATAAGTTCAAAAGGCTTTAAGTCCTAAATGAAACAGTTCTAGAGACAATTGGTGCATCAATCCTTCAACAGGGTACTTGTGATATGCAGTGTGCTGTTAGCTGTATTAGACCCAAGCTGGAATTCAACTAAATTCTCTCATGTATGAACGATAACTGCAAGTGTGAATTTGTTGCTAAAATTGATGACTTCGTGGAGCATTCAACTGAGACAGTAAATCGTAATATTGAAGAGCTCGAAGCAGGATATTAAGCTATGGAAGCTTAAGCAAGCTTAGTATCTTAATCTGTTGATAACAATAACTGCAACTAAAAATGTGTCGCATATTGTAAATATAGAATATAAAGAAATTATTTCTATAAAATAAAATTCCCGATAATAGTAAATGAATTGATTAAAATTCCCTCTACATTATTGACAATTTCTCTTTATAATTATATTAAGAAAATAATGCGATTTTATTAGACAATTTTTAGACGAGCAAAACTATAATTTCTGTATGGAGAAGACCTGTCTATGTACTTAAGATGAAATTTAATTTGGTGGCAGTCTCTAATTAGCTTAAGAAGTTGATTATGGTACAGTTAACTCAAACACCAAACAATACGTTGTATTAATCACTCTTTCAGCTTTCATTATTTCTTTACTGATTGGGGTTGTTGCTATGTCCAAGCCTTTACAAAGAAAGATCAAATAACTTAAAAACAGTGGACAAAACTCACTTTCTGATGTCAAGGATCAGCTTAAAAACAGCGTTATGCAAAAGAAAGATAAAGATCAGGAAATCAAAATTGTATGAGTGAATCCTCATTAGTTTAAGTTAGCTTGATGAATGTTTATATCGGTTGCTTAAAACTTAAATTAATTATTTAATAATAAATCATAAATATTATCAATTCATGTCACTTTTTAAAATATTAAAATCTTTAAAAGCATTCTAACACTGTCAAAATAAACTTTCTTAAATATCGAAATTTCATTTTATTTATTTCTTATGACTTTTATCTTAAAATACGATATTTTGAAGGGCTTTCTATAAATCATCATTTCTTTTTTATAATTCAATAATCATTGTTTCATATTTGTCTTTATCCTATTATATTTATTTTTCTAAGTCTATATATCTCTAATTTGATTAAGTGTTTGCAGTCAACTGGCTTAATATTCCATTACTTTATGCTTTTGTTGAGTTCACATAAGATTTCATGCTAATATCATCTATAAAACATTAAATTTAATATAGTAGATTTAATTTTAAAACCCCTTTGTATCCCCCTTTAAGCCTAATTTTAAGATTTTTTAATCGCTAATTAAAATATAAAAACTTTATTTTATTTATTTACATTATATAATTATAGCTTTAATCATCACCAAAATCATATCTTCAGTATAAAATTACTATTAAATATTAACATAAATTAATTATAATGTCCTTATTTATTAAAATAAATACATTTTATAATAATTCTTTTTCAAATAATATTTGATAAATTTAATAATTAATTATGAAAAGCTTTTTTTTATTAGTATGTAAAATAAATTTAATAATTATCCATTCATTTATTTACCCTTGAAAGTAATTTTTTATGTTTTACACATTTACTATATTATTTTAATAAATATAAAAGACAATTATTATTTCTTATTAATAAACCAATTGAGCTAAAGTTTTACTTAACTATAATTATAATGTGATATTTTTTAGAATATTTGAGTAGAAGTAAAATTTGCAGAAATAATTTTAACAAAATTTTGAAAGAAATAAAAAATAACAAAATTGATTTTGGAAATAGCCTACCAAGGAAACATTTCTCAACCATAAAATTTAATTTATAAGTTAAATAAAAGGTTTTCTTTATGAATTATTTTCAGTTAATTAAAAATTAATTTTATAAGAAATTAGGATAATTAAATATATTTAAATACATGCATTGGGAAAAGAGTATCACAAGAGTTTGGAAGTTATAATTTGTGGGGGGGTGTGGGGATTTCAGCCATTATTATAGTGCTTACCATTAAATTAAGAGTGTAAATCAAGTTAGGTTTATTGATCAAGATTTACTGTGTTTTTATTTGAAGATTCAAGAATAATATTTTTTATTTAGATATAGCTTTTACTCAACTGAGCTTCATCCATCGAACTAAGAATAATGTAAAAAATATAACAAAATTTGATTTACCTTATTGCCGAAATAAGTTCTTGCTTCTTTTCCATTGACTATTAAGACATATTAAAATCCCCTTTACCAGCTCCCATAGATCCATATTTACTCCTCATGCTTGACCTTGACAAATTTTATCTTTCTTTGTGATAATTTTAAGTATTTAGAGCATTTTCTTAATAATTCATATTACTTGTAGATTCATTATGATAGATTTCACTTTAACTGCTATAATTATCATTTCTTTTCTTTTAGTTTTAGCGACTCACACTATTTACAAAATTAGATTATTATCCAATTATATTTCCATCTATTAATCTTTTATTAAAATCAGTACTTGCTCCAATTTCGCTTAAATCTTCATTAAAACGTTTAATTTTGTGCGAACCTACAACTTAACTACTCAGTCTAGACAGTCTTTCAAATAAATGTTTCTCTTTATCAGATACTGATTGATAAATGATACTTTTTGTTTTCTTTCTTCCAACAACATTTACGCTGTTTCATCTATTTGTATTTAAATGTTTTAAATCTTTATTTTTTGTAGTTTTGAGGAAATTTTACTGTAATAGAGTTAAACTGCTATTTAAGTTTTAGGATTCAAAATTATTTGTAAATTATTTCTCGATATTCTTTTCAGAACTTTAATCATTGAAATTTGTCGCAGTATGATTAAGAGCTACATTTTAAGTAGATTAAAAAATTAAATAAAAAGATTTCTATATGAAATCTAAACTTTGCCTTCTAAAATTATTTCTCTAGTATTTATTCAATCTGCTTCTAGACTTGCTTTAAAAAACGTTATTTTAAGTTTATGTTACATTTAGTTCATTTTTATTCTTGAAGTTATTATTCTGAATCTAAGATACAATTTCCTTCATAGTTTTTAAGTCTATTTGTGATTAATTTAGAGGATTAGTATTAAGCTTGGGTTGCTTTCCATACTATAATTGTTTATAATTCGCCCCAAATTTTCCTTTTTAAACATTTTCTTCCGCTTACTCAAGGAGTAAATGATATTCTTTATCTGATTATTATTTTAGGAATACATGTATTTTTAAAATAATTTATTAAATACAAAAAGATATTAATAAAACTAGTGGCAGTTAACTTCTAAGAGTCGTAGAAGTGTGATAAAATAAATATAAAATTGTAATAAAATTAAACCTAAAAATTGTCTATATATATTATATCTAAATTTATCATTTTCCGGAAAATATATATTCTTTTTTTTAAATCACTCTGGGATAAATACCTCATTCTCTATGTCTGGGGAAATTTAACTACCACTAATTTAGTTATAGATCTATAAACTAAATTTAAGTATTCTAATTTTAATTCCCTCCTAAAATATTGAGTATTTGATTGATCTATCTGTGAATAATAAGCGGTCTGTTCTTTAGCTATTCTTTAATTCCAAATTAAATTGTCTTTTTAATAGTCAGAGGGGAAGTATGATTTAAAATTGAAATTCAGTTTGGAATTGTTATAAATAGCCATCTATTTGCAGTTTTATTTTATTTTTAATTACATTTTAAAATTCTTTTTTAAACTCATAATTATAAATTACATGAATTTTTTTCAATTTGTATTAGTTAAATTAATTTAAAAATGGGAAATTTCAATTTACTTAAGAGTACTTTGTCACTTTACAAATCGAGTTCAATCTTTACATTATTGGCATTCACTTATATGTCTTTTTGTATTGAACAGATAGATTATTAATCTGAAATAGACAAATATGAGAAGCTATTTGTGTGCACTTACTTAGCTAAGCAATAACTTGATTCAGTTAATATTAATCACTCAGAATTAACTGATATCGATATTAAAAATGTTAAATCTAATAATGATAATCTTGACTAAAACGGGAATGCAGATATAATAAGCAACGAGCTTAGTTAGAGATAAAAACTTGTGTTGTATTACAAAATGGTAGCTAATTGCAATAGCACTATCACTTCGCAGTATGCTAAGGAGGTAGGTAGTCAATTTTTGTGAATTATCTTAAATTTATTTAGTTTCTGGATAAATACATGGAAGGTGATATTAAAGGTGAAGTTTAAATTGATAAATAGCAAATAAGTGACTTGTTAAAATTTGAATCTTTGTGGGAAAATAGATAGACATTGAAGATAACCAATGAAGATAAACTAATAGTGGATGCTATTTTCAATGTAAGAATAACACTAGTACTAATTATATCAATAGGTAACTGAGGATGAAGAATAAAATACTTTAAAGTTACCTAAAATCAGAGCAATGTTATAGACCGATTATGAGAGCACAAAACAACCAGATAGACATAAAAATTAAGAATAACCATTCAATAGCAATATTAGAGTTAGCAAGGAGAAACGAGATTTATTTCTAGTGACTGATAATTAAGATCCAAGTCATTAAGATATCGAAAACAAATAGTAAAATAAATGGAAAAAATTGGAATAATAGCCTTAAGAAAATGGTTAATTTGAAGAAGATGACTTAATTGTTTCAGAGAGACCTCTAAATTAAAATTAAAAATAAAACACCACATCTCAATCTGAGACTTAAAATATAATCATGCAGCTCTTAGAGTATACTAAATCTCCTTATTTTGCTGGTGTTATGATGGCAGTTTTTATATTCCTGGGGTTTGAGAAGAACAAAATTGAAAAAAGAAAAGAACAAGAGAAATAGGATAGAGCAAAAAAGGCTATGGATGCTGTTGTAAACAATAAAAATGGAAATAAACATTCAAAGAAAGTATAGAGTATTGACAAAGAATAAAAAACTAAGTGAGAAGTTAAAGGGATTTATTTCCTGAAGTTGTATTGATTTTTTTGTAATGATTTATTAATGAATTTAATTTAGACATTGATGGCTTCATTTTAAGACTACATGTAAAAATATTTAGATTGGATGCAAGATAGAAGATTGCTGCCTCAAGATTGGGTGAAGAATTTAAAAGCAGCACAGATTAAGTCAGAACAACTAAGACAACAATTCCCAGCTACTCATTCTGAAGAAGCGATAAAACAAATCAAATAAACCATCAAAATATAATCTCCCTTTAATGTATTTTCATTCTAAAATATCTTAAATATCATAGATAAGTTTAATAGATTGCAAATAAAGGTGAAGATTTTCTATACAAAGACGCAAAATAAGTATTCACTGATTTGACAACTAATACAGAAGAAGGAAAGTAGAAAAGTTTCTTTGGAAAGTATAAGTCACCTATAGTATAGGATTGGTAGCTATTGCTGAGAATTTACGAAACAGATCTTTTGTATTTAGCTGAGTATGGAAAGATAGTTCAGTAGGTGCAATTTTTATTACATTTCCTTCATATTTATAAGAAAAATTGCCCAGTTTATATATTTTGCATGGATTTGACATTCCAGCAGCTAGAAAGTAACTTCAGACTATGACTAGATAAGTGACAGAGGGTCAGCAAAAGAATCAGGACCTTAAAAGATCAATTTAAGACTAAGACAGAAAGTTCAATGAAGACTGTTTGAAAATGGGCATTGCTCCCACTATTGATGCATCCAGCATGGAAAGACAGTCGATCTCAATGGTCGAACAACTCATTACTAAGTTTAAAGATTTGGAATAACTTATACAATCAAAAGTTGTCAAAGACCTTATTTGCTACTATTAAGAATTTTCATTTTTTATTAGATTTTTATTTGTTTTAATTAATTTTAATAAAACTTAAATTACATGCACTTATTTTTAATAGCTATTAAAAATATTATATTTAAAGAATTCAATAGTGATCCTACATCTCTTCCAATGTTGCAATACATCTCCAAATTTGGCGATGAAAACTTAGCAGTATATAATTATAAAAAATCCAATCCCGGAGTTAAAAATTTGGGTTAAGATTTATTAAACAGAGAGTCACACAAATATGATTTGTATACCAGATTTGATAAAATCGTTTTTCAAGAGGAGGAAGTGTTTGAGATTCAAAATTTACTAAGTTTAATTATTAATTTCATATTTATCTAAAATATTCCAATTGACTTGACAGGTGGTGATGAAGCAGCTGTGAGTGGTAAACTATATTCTATAAATTTATAATGCATTTTAATAAGACATTATGAATAATAGTGCATCTTCTTATAGTTTTTCTTATTATTTCTTTATATTTTTATTTTGAGATTCATAAAATCTTAATATGATGATTATATTAAATTATATATAAATTAAAGTACTTTGAAAATTAAATTTTTAATAAAATGATTTAATAGTTTAGTATTGATCTTGATTGGTCTTAAATAGAAGATACCACAATTAATACTACCTAGAATACCTAGGGAGCAGATTGGGAAATCGTGCATAAAGTTGAATAGACTACCTCGAGCAATTAGAATTAGTAAACCAATAAAATCTTTTTTAATTTATTTATTCTGAAAATTTTTAAGCTTTAATTAATTCTCTAAGTTTTCTAATTTTTAAATAAAAATAAAAAAATATTTGTGTTTACAACGAGGAGGAAACTCTATTATACAATTAAGAGACAAGATAGTACTTTATAAATGATTTGGAGGAAGTTGAATTTTTCCTAAGATAGAGATTGTCAGAACTTACTTAGAAAGATGCAGCTACCTACTCCATGTAAACATCATGAAAAATTTAGTTTTTGTAAATTATACTAAATTTCTTTAAAGATTTATTTATGGTATACATTGAGGCTACATAAAGAAAAGAAATCATAAAGTAGTGCGATTAAGCAGATTTTGTCAAGCAAGCCCTCACTCACTTAATATAAAAAATATCTATTGTGATATGTATTTACTTATTAAGACACCTTTATAAAATGTATTTTATATATGAGATTTTTTGTGCACTTAGAGAAAATTTAAGCTCAATTCAATCACAAAGATTTACTGTAACTCTTATTGATTAGATAGAAACCTAAGGTAGCTGCTCAAAGAATCGTATCTAAATTGATGCTTCCAATAAAACTCAAAGAAAAGTACGAGTCAACAATTGTCATGATTGAATAATTAAATTCCGAATACGTTTTAAAAAATATTTTTTATTAGGAATTAATGATTGAAAAGAAAGAGAAAGAATTAGTAAAAGAAATTGAGTAGGCAAAAAAGAGCATTGAAAAAGATGACAAAATTGTAAAAGAATTGGTTGAAATCATTTAAAAAGATCTCAGCGAAAAGCTTAAAGCGAATGTTAGAGTCAGTTTATGATTTAGGCAATGAATAAGTTGTTATTTATTATTGAATCTTAACTTTTTCAATTCCTTAGTTTTTGGCATAATTAGAAAATAAAAATATAAAACAAAAAAAGACAAATGAGATAATTTCAAATCAAATATAGATAATAGGTTTTTATACTTTCATCTTTAAAGAGAATTTTAGTTTAGAATATCTCTGATTTAGTTCTCGAGTCTCTTAACTTTTTCAAATAATTTAGTATTGATCATGATGGCTTCTTCCAACTGCAACTCTAACTGCTTTTTATCCGCACTCCAAATCTCTCTATCATTTTATTGTTAAGCACGATGCTCCTCTGCTCCATTCTATTGTTAGATTTAATTTTATTCTTAACTCTATGGAGGTATGACTGATTAATTTTGTTCTTAAGGAGTTGTATTTCCTTTTATAGGAGATTATTGATTTATACCAGCAAGAATGTTACTCATGTTAAGTTTACCATTCGTTCTGATCATTGAGTTTTAATGTGAGTGCTGCTAGAAGAGCTATTGATTATTTTACAAGTTTATCAAGCTAAAATTTCCACCAATGTTCAAAGCTTACATTGTATTTTGCAAAGACTGGCTAGAGTCTGATATCCGCATGTATTGACTTATTGATTCTAAAGACTCTTCTATATGTTTTATTAATCTTTAACCCTCAGATTGACTTCTGTATTTATCTTGAGGAATAAAAGTGCTCTATTAGACTAGTTTTTTAGGGAAGATTTGCTTGCCTGCTTCAAACTTTTCGGATTGCATAACTAATTTAGCTTCTAGACTCTTTGGTTCATTTATTAATTGCCTTCTCTCAACAACTGAGGCACTTTGAGGAGAAGTATTATCATGAATTATAACTGAAGATGGTTATATGTCAAAATTCGTTCTACTTATTTAGCATGTAGACTAAAGAGATAATCTCATACTTCTAGGGTCAATATCATAAAATGAATTGCTGCTCTTATGATTGGTATCTTGGAATTGGCATGGTATTTACTATTAATTATAACAAGTAGTTGGTTAATTTTATAACAAGGGCTCCTCAATTTCAGAAACAGTTATATTTTATGGATATGAATAAATACTGCTCTCTTTCCTATGTAATTTTAAAGGTTATTCATTTGGAAGTTCCCCTTAAAGTCTCAACAAGAGTACCATCTCTGAAAGCTTATTAAGCATTTATTCAGTTTTGTTAAAGTAATCAGAGCTATACAAGTATTCTAGTTCTGCAATTATTTTTCTTAAAGAGCCTAAAATCTACTCTCTATTCATTAGATACAATTACTATGAATGATCAATCAAATTCTCAATATCGCTCAATATTGATTTAAGTTAAACATTAATTTTTTACTCTGGGAATAGTATTTTATAAATGCATTAGAGTACCAAATCAATTAATTTTTTCTCTTCTGATTTGTATTTATGAAAATTAACCATTAATGTTACCCACTCAACGACTTTTTCATTTGAAGCTAAGTTTTATAGTACTTCTTTATTGTTACTATAGTACTCCAGAGTAGAATAAGAATTGCTCGAATGAGTTTTTATATTTATAGGTTGTTGCCCTGAATAATTAGAGTCGTGGAGCTATTAACCTAGGCTACTCTCACTTTAAAATATTGCGTTCTTTTTCTCTGATGATTATATATTTAGTAGGTCAGAAGGCAAAATTTTATTCTCTTTTGATTTATAAGCATTGAGGAATTTCTTTTTCCCTTTCTTAGCTTTTTAAGAATTCTCTCTCACATTTTGAAATTTGTTTTTTGTTATAGAAGTATCTTTATTTTTTTATGGATTTTAACTATTCTCAGTCTCTCTTGATGTGAAATTGATTTGATGCACATTCTTATTATTAAATTGACTGTTTTAATGACTTAAATAAGGATTATTTCTGTTTTTGCTGACTGAAGAGTGAGCACTTCTGCTATTTACTTAGGAGTCTCTCTCTTAAAACTATTGTGCTTTTTTACAAATTCTATCAGGTGATACTTTCTAATTTATGGGAGATTGGTTTTACCGTCTACTATTGCTATTATTTTTAGATCTCTACTCACTACTCATTAATGGATTATAATTTTTAAAGTCGAAGCTGTTAAGGTTTGGATCTTTAAACAGTTTCTTGGAAACTGGGGACTGAGTAGATTACATATTATTCATACCATATTTTGAAACACTTGATGATCCATAGTCTTTCTTGTGGGTAGAATGATTGTTTAAAGTTATACTTTACTGATTTTATGATTGTCTTGAAGATAACGGTGAGTGTTCCAGACTTTGTCTGTAGTATACATTCCTTGCAAGATCTTTCATTTTTAATTGCAAGCTTTATCGAGTGTTAACATCCATTTTACAAAATATTGTTAATTTTAACAAAATTTATTCTTAATGAGCATATGGGAGAGATTCTTAAATCATTGAAAATCTTAAAATATAATAATATCAAAGAGAAAACCTTTATATCTTAAAATCTTACATAAAACTTTTTATTCAACTTTCTATCTCGAATCTAATGTATATCAAAAACTTAATACAGAGAAAACTTTTCTCTTCAAAGTTAGTTAGAAGATCAATAAGTTACTCTCATGGGACATCAAAAGATCAACTATTAAGCGAGCATATTTCTTAGAGACTAAGAACAATTACGGATAAGTATCCATATAATTTTTCATAAGTTTATTATGTACAACAAACATTTATAAAATATGGCGCTAATTTCCCATCATTAAAATATCTAATGGACTTATGAAGAGTTTAATAAAAAGGTTGACACTCTAGCAAAAGGTTTAATAGCCCTCGGTCTTAATAGAGGAGATCGGATAGGAATATACGCTTAAAACAAAGCAGAATGGACTCTTTTACAATTTGCAGCAGCAAGAGCTGATCTTATTTTAGTTAATGTAAATCCTGCGTTTTAGTAATCTGAATTAACTTATGCTTTACAAAAAGTTGGAATAAAAACTTTAGTTATGACAGACTCGTTTAAAAGTAGCAACTATGTTAAAATTGTTTAAGATATTATTCCAGAATTACAAACTACAAAGAATCCTCTTGATCTTGGGAACTTAAAAGAATTTCCTGACCTCAAGAATATTGTCTTAATTAGCGATAAGAAAGTACAGGGAATGATAAACTTCAATGATTTGGAATCTTTATTCGATTCCAACGATGAGTATGAATTACAAAAGAGAGAAAGTAATATAAACTTTGAAAGTCCTACAAATATTCAATTTACTTCTGGAACTACTGGTTATCCAAAAGGAGCTACTCTAAGTCATTTTAATATTCTTAATAATGCTTATTTTGTTGGGCAAGGAATGAAGTACACACCAAATGATAAAATTATGATATCAGTTCCTCTTTATCATTGTTTCGGCATGGTTATAGGAAACCTTTGTGCTATTAATTTTGGAGCAACGATGGTATACCCTAGCGAAGGATTTGATCCTAAGGCAACTATGGAAGCTATCACATAATATCAAGGTACTTCTATGTATGGAGTTCCTACTATGTTTATTGCTATGCTTGAAGAGTATGCTAAAAACAAAGAAAAGTACAATATCTCTACTCTGAGGACAGGCTTTATCTCTGGATCTGGTGTACCTGAAGTTCTTGTAAACAGAATAACTAGCGAATTTGGTTTACATGAATTAACTCATGGTTACGGATAAACTGAATGTTCACCTGTTGTTACTATGAGTACTGCGAATGATCCGTTGGCTAAAAAAGCAAAGACAGTAGGAAAAACATTACCACATATTGAACTGAAGATAATAAATCCAGAATCTGGTGAGACTATGAAATGGGGAGAGCCTGGTGAAGTATGTGCAAGAGGATACGTTGTAATGACAGGTTACTTTAATGATGCTAAAAGAACTTAAGAGGCTGTTTGTCCTAAAGGATGGATTAGAACTGGCGATTTAGGCTAATTTGACGATGATGGATTCCTGAAGATTATAGGAAGATCAAAGGATATGATCATAAGAGGAGGTGAAAATATTTACCCAAAAGAAATAGAAGAATACTTTATGAAACATCCAAATGTCTCAGATGTCCAAGTAGTTGGAGTTTCTGATGAACTGATGGGCGAAGAAGTTTGTGCGTGGATTAAGCTAAAGGAATCGGGTAAAACAACCCCTCAAGAATTCCTAGATTATTGTAAAGGGCAGATTTCTCATTATAAGATCCCACGATATATTAGAATTGTTGACAGTTTCCCACTTACAGTAACTGGTAAAGTAAAGAAAAATGAAATGAGGCATATTACAAATGAATTGCTAAAATAACCAAAACATGATATTGTTGAGATAAGAGTTACTAAAATGAAAAAATGAAAAAGAATAGCCTAAGTTTGCTATCAATTTCCAATACTTTAATTTAATAATACTTTCTTTTATTCTTAAATTTATTAATCTAAGCATAATTAAATTAGTAATGTATATTTTTTGCCTTTTAAATTAAATTCTGTAAATTAATTAGGAATATATAATCTTAATTAATAATTAAATTCAAAATGAACGTGTATTTAGAGGTGTTTGGGTTGGCAGTTCTTATAATGCCTATTTTCATGTACATCAAAGCTATATTTGTATCTAAAACAACTGTATACTCACAGAGGAAAATTCAAAGGAAGAATATACTCTTCGTAATTGCTCACCCTGACGACGAGGCAATGTAAGTTTTGGAATGTTTTCGTCGAATATTATTATCAATTTAGATAATAATCGAAATACCTCTTATTTACATTGATATTTTAACGACAAATTTAGGTTCTTTACTCCAACAATATTAGAATTGAGGAAGCACAACACTTTGTTTTTATTATGTCTCTCAAACGGTGGCTTTGATGGTCTCGGGAAAGTCAGAGAAAAGGAAATGGAAGCAAGTGGAAAGCATTTAGGATTCTAAGAAGTGTAAACTCTTGATCATCCTGATTTACAAGATGGTATGAAAAACTTCTGGGAAACAGACAATGTAGCAAAGGCCATTCAGCAGTATCTTGTTTCAAAACAAGGGGAAATGGAAATAAACATCATCGTTACTTTTGACGAGACAGGTGTTTCAAGTCATCCAAATCATATTGCAGTCTATAGAGGAGTTAGTCAGTTATTCGAGAAAAACTAGTTCTAATTTGATGTGCTCACTCTAAGGACTGTTGGTGTAATCAGAAAGTATATTGGTTATTTTGATATCTACTCTGTGATGCCAGACTGCTTGAACTATTTTTGTTTGACTCCCAAGCATGCCTTCACAGCTCTTTCAGTCCATCATTCTCAATTCGTTTGGTTCAGGAAGTTATTTACAATTTTCTCAAGATACGCTTACTTAAACTCACTAGATCACTACACTCATCACCCAGAATAATATGGGGAACCACGCAGGCAGTGATGATTAGGAATATTTACACTTAATAAAGAGCTATATTTAGGTAGTTTCGTTTACATTTATTGTTAATTAATTTTACGACTCACTTTTTGTGTATAATATAAACACTACTTATTAAAGGTTGAGGTAAGACATTTCGTCGAATGCTCTTCTAAACGCAACATTGATAAATTTGTTAGATAATCAGGGACATGGAATAAGACGTTGATAACTATCACCAAGCAACAAAACATTCAGAGATCAAAAGAGTTGAATTGCAGACTCATATTAAAGAGACTAGTATTAAGATCCAAGAGGATGCTAGATAGAACAAGCAATTCCAAGACAGAGTTATTGAAGAAAACATGAATTTGTAGAGAGAAGTACTTAGACTTAAGGAAGCTCTTGTTTAAAAGGAAAGAGAAAGACAAGATTAACAAATGAAGTACGATACTATCATTGTTGAAAAAGAATATCAAATTAAGTGTAAGTTTTATTAAAAAATTTCTTTTGCGTTAATATCAATACTTTTATGTTTAGCTTTGACTGAGACAAACCTTTAATGCTTGGCTAAGATTAGAGAGCAAGAATAAATCATTAGAGTTAACGCTGATGTTGCTGATTAACTTGCCTACACTCAGAGATTGCTTGACCAAGTTGAGCAATAGAAGAGAAAGCTTTAAAAAGAATTGGAGACTGCTAGTGATTATATCTTAGCATTCATACTTTATAAAGTTTTGATAAAATCTTTAATATCTTTTGAAATATAGTAAACTTTTTATTAGAGGAGAAAGTGTACAAAGCTAATAAGACCTCACTGGAGTTGTTGAGAATATAAACAATTTAATTCTAAAAATTATGTTTAAAAATTTTCATTGGATGTAGAAATGGTGTTGACATATTAATTATATCTAATATTCGAGGAAATAAAGTTTTAATTTATTTAAAGATATGTCCATTAACAAGTCTAAAACAGCTTCACCCACAAGAAGATCCCAAGCAGCAGGTATGTTTATCTTTTCACTATAACTCCGATTAATAGACAACTCTAGACAGGATTTCGTCAGCGTTGACAAGGAACTATTAAGAGGCCTCTCTGAGAGAGAAGTTGAAATTGAGCACTTGAAAACAACTGTAATTGCGCTTAATCAAAAGGTTGAGGTAAGACCAATACATACTTTTAAATTAATCAATTACAGATAATCAGAGATATGGAGATTGATGTTGTCAATTCAAACACTCTTACTAAGAACTCTGAAGTTAAGAGAGTTGAACTTTAAACATTCATAAAACAAACCAGTGTTACCATTCAAGAAGATGCTTAAAAGAACAAGTAATTTTAGGATGAGTTGATTGCTGAAAATAAGAGACTTAGAGATGAGTTACATAGAGCCCAGGGCCTTATAAATGAAAAGGACTTCAAGATCTAATGTAAGTTATTTATTCACCAAATGTAGTTAACTAAGACTTAACTATAGCACTTACCGAAACAAATTCTAAAATTATTTTATTTAATCTGTAATGCTTGGCAAAGATCAGAGAGCAAGAGTAGATCTTAAGATTAAAGGCTGATGTTGAAGATCAACTCCTACAAGCAAACAGACTTATAGATTCTTTAACTGAGTAGAAGAGAAAATTACAAAAAGAGCTTGAAACAGCCAGTGATTACATCATTGCCTTAGAGGAGAAAGTGTATCATCTAAAATAATAATTAATTATTGTTAATTTTCATGCATGAAATTTCTTGAATATATAGTTTGGAGTTGTTGAGACAATTAAAGGATGCCGAAATCGAAATTGAGACTTTAAAGAACTACATCATCGAGTTGAAGCAAAGAATTGCAGTGTATATCCCAGCAAAGGACGATGCTATAGATCGTAGACTTGCCGAGTTCATTAACAACTACCCCGATAGACAAAAGCTAAAGATCATGTTCTTGAGAGAGAGCGAAGGTGTCTATCAATTCGGTAGCAAAAGAGTAGCTGTGAGAGTTGACAAGGACAAGATCAATATTCGTGTTGGTGGTGGTTACCTATCCATTGACGAGTTCCTCGATCAGTACACTCCAGCTGAGCTTGAGAAAATGGAGAGAAAGGACCCACTCAAGAAATTCTCTGAGAAAGTCGCCATGCAAAAGACTCTTGTTGGCAAAGAGATCAGGGAAAGCTCACCCATCAGAGGAAGCTCCCCAACCAGAGGTAGAGATCAGTGAAGAAGCATAGTTTGATCTTTAATCATTTATAGACAAGAAATTTAGTTTATCTGAAATATTTAATGAGACTGACAGTTGATTTAATATTTCACATTATTTACCAAAATATTTAAATTTAAAATATGCATATTAATTATATTTGTATACTTATTGCTATATATTTACAAATTTAGAACATTAAATTTAGATGAGATATTTTTGAACCAAACATCAGAATTAATTCGAATTTCCATAAGTTATAAGTTATAGAAGAAACATAAAATACCTCATAAATAATCCTCCTAAATTAAGCAACTTTATAAGAAAAATATAAATTTTAAGGTTTATAATTATATTTCCTTGTATTTTATTATTCATTCAATAGAAATAATTAATAAAAAAAACAACTTTTTGTTTCAATTAATAATTAATGTAATTTTCACAAAAATAATATAAGAATCTTTAACTATATGAGAGTTATTGGATATTAAAATAGTAAAATTTATGATTAAGTAATAACAAAAAATTATTAAAAATTGATAAAAATCACACATTTTTATATATTTTCAGCAAACTTCTGAAGAAGTCAGCAACTCCCTTTTTTTCTTTTATTTGAGGGCTTTAACAATCTGGGGTAGAAAACTTATCCCCTCCTTAAATCTGTTAACAAGACTACTCAAGGCCTTACTGATCTTTTTCATTTGCTAAGTTTTATTTAATAGCGATCATTGAATTCCAAACTTATTATAAATTGTCTGATTATCATCATGTCTTATGTTATCATTTCCATGACCTAGCTGCTTAAAAAGGTCACCAGATTCATCTGTATCATCTTCTACATCCTATTGCACATTTATATCAAATTCTTTAGGTGACTTTATCTCTTCTGACTCTAGTTTATCTTTGAAATCATCACTCTTTTCATTTGAATCAAACTCTTTCTTTGACTCTCCTGTGTTAATTAAACTGCTTTCCTTTGACTTTAAATACTCTTCGTATTGCTGCTATTACTCCTGTTCTATTTTCAGTATTTCTTCTCTTTTTAAATTCTTATATAGTTTTTAGTTTTCTTTGGATTATTTCACTTTCATGCACAGATAAAGAGTCATCAGACAAGCAAATAGAATTATCAGTGATAATATTCCCTCTAAATACAATCATTAAGTATTAGGTATATTTACCTATAATTATTATGGATTTTAGGTTGATTGGCTATTGAAACTCAGTTCTTGTTTAAACCATCAAACTAAACGACTTCTTGGCTATAAAATCAATAAGTTAGATCTACACAGACTGATAAGACTTACGAATATATCCACTTGCTGGTGGGTAAGGTGTATTATCAATAACTATGTGCTTGTCCAAATTGTTGTCTTCCTCTAGGTTTTTTATCACTACTTCATAAGATTACTGATTTAGCAGCATTTGCACACTGCTGTTTATTGATTGATTTTACTAAGTGAAACTGCATTCCTTATTCCAAATTTGATTTTAAACTACCTATTTATAGCATAGGAAATCTCGGCTGTCAATGCCTTCCTCCAATCTTGGAAATATTAATACATCAAACAGAGTGTTTTGGTACATACTTGTCTATATTTACAATTAATTCGTTTTTAGTACTTAAAATACTTACAATATCAACTGATAAGTGCTGCTACATTATCTTTGAGTCTTAATTAAGGGCAGACGTAGCCTAATTTAAATTTTACAATTCCACGTAACTATTAATATCCACTTCAATCCCATCGATCATTGTTTACATTTACAATCCGTTAGTAGCTTAGAAATTGATAATCAGGATTATTATTGCTAGAAATGAAATAAATCTTGCAGAACTTCTTGATTTAAATTTTATACTTTCTTTATTTATTGATTAAGTTAAGTATTTTTAAAGGTAAAAGACATTTTAGTTTTAGTACATTTCTAATTTATTTATTAATCAAATTCCCATTCTAAGAATTAATTTTATGTTAATAAAATATATAGCAAAATCAAATTTTTAATGGATCTTAGATTTGAATAGCATATTCCTTTATAAATAAATAATTGATCTAAATATAAATCATAAATTGGAGTAACGAAGGATAATGGTATTTAAAGATCAATGTTTTTATTAATTTTAATAATAAATTCAATTTTTCCATAAATTTTCAAACAACAAACAAGACAATATTTATTGCCATCTTTTTAAATATATTAATAATTTATATTATTTATAAATAAATTTTTACTCTTAAGATGTTAAGAACTATTAAATTAGAAATTTGTGCATGGCATATTGAAATCTGATTCAATACTTTCTATCCTCTTCTCCATTATGAAATTATATGTAATATAAAATAAAATGCATTAATTTCAATTAATCTTTTTATAAATAATTTAAAAAATATTTCATCATGATGAGCCATTTCATATATAGCAGACAGGACTGCTTTTATCAACTAAAATTTTAATAATTTAATTAGTATGATGTCAACTCAATTAGTAAAATGAGCTTCTTCTTTTTAAATTAAAAATCTTTGAATTTATTTCATTAATGAAATATCAGAATTCTTAACTAAATGAATTTTAAAATTCATAGTGCATGTAATAAATTTTAATAAATATTTATTATTAATATTAGGAAGTTTATTGAGATAATTAAAGGTTATCTATTAAAATGAATACAAATCAATTAATTTTTGCTTATTTTTTCTTCATTAATTGATATTACTGCCTAATTTCCTAATTAGCTTCCTTCTCTTCCCTCAAGCCTAAATGGTATTCCTCTGCACTAATTCCCTAAGTGTTGCTGTTCATAGCAGAAAGTGGATGTATTATGTTATTGAAGTTATAAAATTTATATGGGATATATGTCAATATAATAATGCGTAAAATATTAAAAATAAAAAGTTATTAAATTTTTGAAGATACCAATTTTTGTTGCATTTTAAAATATTTTATTTAAAATAGTAATATAAATTCAGTTTTTATAAGTTGTATTTTTTCTATTTTATCTAAAACGATTATTAATGATGTATATTTGCATTATTATTTGAATTGATCGTTTGCATTTGTAAGTTATTATCATCGAGATTCTTAATGTAGATATTTTTATCAATCAATAAATAATTGCCAAAAATGTAGTTTTCATAGTAAGCATATTTATTGAATTAATTACATAAATTTATTTTTAAATAGTCTAAAACAATACTATCAAGCAATAACGAAAATGTTAATAGCAAAAGAATTGAGAGCCATAACTTTCTAAGTTTTAAAGGTAAAAACCAAATTAATTAAATTTTTGAATTTATAAATTCTTTATTAAATTTTTGTGAATACCTAAAGTATCTGGATTATAGTATGAATCCAATGTGTTTGCATCGTATTCATTTATTGATAGTTATTTATAGCTTAAGTTTGAGTGATTAGTAGTTGCTTTACTCTTATTTGAATAAATATGAATTAAAATCTGCTGTAGTTTCAAACTCACTAATGACAAATTTTCATCCACATTTTGCTTGTTCACTTAAGCTAATTGATTCTCAGATACTGACTATTGATTTTATTATTAAAGGTTTCTGAATTGACCAGCCACTATATTATTCAACCCTTTTGCGAAGTTGAAAGCATTAGCCTTATTGTTTTAAAGTGTTTAAGAACCTTCCCCATTATTCTTAGCAGTATCAGTTTGCATTATTTTCATCTGTCGATTTACTTTTTGTAAGACTCCACAGACATTCAAAATATATTAGTCCATTTAATTCTTCTTTTCAAGCATTTACTTTCTTAGTGCTCTTTTATTGCTTATAGCTGCCAACTCTTGCTCCTTTTAATTTACTTGATTGGGAAGTTCTGAACCCTCAGTTGTTGTGGATTACAGTGAGTTTTAATTCTATTCTATAACAATTTTTGGTTATTATGCTTATTAACTGATTTAGTTTTTTCTTAGCATGATCTAGTAAAGTTGTTCTTTTAATTCTTGAAGTTTTTATTACTTTTGTTGATGTGAAAGTTATATTTCACCAATTTGATTTTTTAAGTAATATTGGCCAGCTTCATTGTCCCTCATATACTAAGGCAATTCTTCAACGTTTTAAACCATGGTTTCTTTCTGAATTCTCTTGAACTCTTCTTCTTTCTCTTCGATCACTCTTTCGGTCTCAATTCTTAACTACTCTTACTTTATCTTCTCCTGCTTTTCACTGTTAATCTAAGCATCTCGTCTTTGCTACTTTTCCTTCTCTTTTTCACTTTCCTCCTCTTCCTTTTTGAGCATCTCCATCTTGTAGAGCTCTTTGTACTTCTTAACTTCATGAGCTTGCTTGACTTCCTTATTAAAGAAATTTTCATCTGAAATATACTTGGATTAGTACTTTATTTCATGATCTTTAAAGTCATTCTCCATTATTCTGATCTCTCTTTCGTATTCTAACTTGTCTTTTCGGCACTACAGTATTTGAGAGTGGTAAAACTCAAGCTTTGCTTTCTTATCAGGAATCGGCTCCTATTCACATAGAAGTATCTTCTTGTCTCTTGATTTCATGTGAGTAAGAATCAAAGTATAAAGCTCCTCATTTTGGGTTTTATGATAATTCTCGTCTATTTAAACTTGTAATCTTTCCAATCTTAACGGATCATAGCCTTGGCCTTCTATTTCTAATGCTTGCAATGCTTTTTTAAACTCATCTAGTTACTTTTCAAGGACTTTAATTTTAAATAAATCTGTGTTTCTTTTCTTTATAAGTTCCTTCTCTTTTTAGTCTAGTAAATTCTTAACTTCTGATTTGACATAGGGTATTGCTTCTGATTTTAAAATCATTTCCTGAATTTAAGTAGATGTCTTATTTGGAAAAACCTCATCCCACAACCTACAACGAAAATAAATAAATTAAGAAAAACTTTATGAGCAAATGATTCAAAAAAAATACTGAAAACTTACACATTAGCTTTATTCTCTAGATGCTAAAATTCTTTTTCTGCATTTATTTTGTGCTGTTTTTCAGTATGAGCCCCTCTTGACGATCTAAACCCTTCCTAACTCTCGTAATGATGCAATGATTTCTTAATTGATGTTAATTCATCTTTTAATTAATTATTTTTAGTAAGTCTACTAGTTGCAAGACCTCCCAACAAAGTTCCTTGAATCGCCAATACGTTTTATGATTGTAAACCATTTAATTTAAAATATGAAAAATGCTAGCCATTATAAAACAAGCATTTACTAAGTTAAAATATATAAAAAATCATATTTATTTTTATTTATACATTTACATGTAATTAAATTACTTTTTATAAAGAATTTATATTTCTCATATTTTAGTTATTTATATCTTTAATCCTAAAATTAGTTTAGTAGATTATTTTATTCATATACTTTTTGGAATTATAACTTATCATCTTTAGTTAATCTTCTCTAACTTAACGCCCTCTTTTCCGGTTTTCTCTACAATTATTCATAATTATAACAATAAATTTGATATAAAACCTACAATTAGTGCCTTTGAGTAAAGTTTATCAAAAAACTTCTGTCTTTTTTCTTCGAATTTCTAATTATCTGCAACTAGTGTTGCATTTCCTGCATTATTATTTGGATTGTTTAAGTCTGAGGTCTCCTTGGAACTCTTGAACTGCAGTTATATCATTTGTCTATCATTAAATTTAATTAATTTTCTCACTGAATCCAGGTATTCCACTGCGTTCTTTTACTACTCATATTTCCTGCGTTAGAAGAAATCTCTTGATGTTTAAGAAAATATAAATTTATTTATTATTTTTCATGTTTAGTTCCCTGACAATTGTTAGTTTTGCAGTAAGTTATTTGAAGAAGAATAGTTATTCTTTAAGCCTCCAAGTTTCAAATTGGGGATTATGGCAGTTGATTTTCCACCATTCACTTTAAATTATTAATTTAAATTAGCCATCAATATAATTCTATATACTATATTTTATCTTTAATAATTAGTAGAAGGTAAAGTTGAGGCAGCATTTATATTAGGAGTCTAGGTCAGAAGCCCAGTAATGAAGAAATCATCGTTTTCTATAATAAATCTAAATATAATCAATTATTATCTTACAAGATTAAGAAACATATTTATCTTAACCTAATCAAAACCCCTTAATGAGGTTTATAAGTGCTTTGATTTGTAGGGTATAGTTGGGGTCTTATTGGGGTTAGTAGAGAAATTAGGCCAATTTGCAAAATGAGAAATAGAAATTAGCGAAATTTAGGGTCTATACATGATGAGAAATATTTAGATTTACTGCTTAAGCTTAGGTATGGTACGAGTATTAATATAGATTAAGTCAAACCAGTATTGAATTATGTAGCTATAGCAAAGCTCATACACAAGAGTGCCTCTACTGTTAGGTATCACTGCATGTTAGCTGTTTAGCATTTTAATTCTGGTACTTGAAAGCATCCTGCTAGAAAATAAAAGTTCTCACAGCACCATATTGACCACCTCTGTGACTCTAAGACTTTAAAGTATTGGGCACACTTTCCTCTAGACTAGCGAGCTGTAATGTTCATCGCAAGTTTCCTGATATGCGCATCTCTCCTTAGACTATAGCCAACATTTATAGAAGAAATGGTATTACTTTCAAGACTCAAAACTCCAAACTCCTTAATGAGGTTTATAAGTGCTTTGATTTGTAGGGAATTTGTTAGGGGTTGGGGTTATTTATTATATGCGAGACTAAAATTACAAGGTTTTGGGGTCTATTTATGATGAAGAGTTTATAGATTTAGTGTTTAAACTGCTTTATGGATGTGATATGTATAGTGAATAATCAAACCAGTACTGAACTATAAGTCTATTGCACTGCTCTTAAAGCGTAGTCCATCAACTGTTCGCTTTCACTGCTTGAAAGCTGTATAATTAAAGAAATAATAGCTTAATTCTTAGCCTAAGAGGAAGTCTAAGTTTCTATAGAAGCATATTGACTATCTTATTAATGAAAAAACTTTGAAGTATTGGGCTCACTTCTCTCTCGACTAATGAGCTATTATGTTTCACCGCCAGTTCCCTGAGTTGAAGATCTCTGCATAATCTGTTGCAAACATTTATAAACGAAACTGTATCTCTTATAAAGGTGTAAATCGTATCAAGAGATTAATTGATTTCACTCTGCCATTTTACAACAACAACTTAAATTATATTTATAATTAAATGCAGAGAGCCTAATAGAATAATATTAAGTTTATTCATGCTGACGAGGCTGTGTTTACATTCAACACTTTCATCTAGAAGTCTTGGAATAAGAGTCATAGCAACATAGAAGTATATGACTAGAAAGTCAAGGTATAAACAATGGCAATTCTTGGAGGTATTAGCGAAGATGCTAGTTTAGAAACTTATGTTATTCATCCTCGCTCTATTAAGACAGAGCAGTATATTAATTTCTTAG
>ARYC01002747.1:0-14308 GCA_000711775.1 Oxytricha trifallax
TGGTGAGAGAGGAGATGCACTGAGCATCATGCTATCCAGTTTGATAGGAATATAGCAAAAAACTAGCGAATTCGCAACTTCCTCTCGATATTTTTGACCAGCTGAGATTAGCAGGTACTGCTGGAGCATTGAACTTTATGACCACCAAATTTTTCACAAAATTGACCAGAAACAACGATTTCAAGATTTTTGACCACCATGCTCCAAATTAGGCTTGGTCACCGCACATTTGCGAAAAATGACTCATAATACCAAATTCAAAGTAAAAACTGCGATTTTTTGAGATTTTGACCACTACTCTAGTCACTTGGGTGCAAACAATGCACTCTGGTCACTTTTGGAACAAATCTCAGCTCTGACCACTATTCTGGACACTTGAGTTAAAATCATGCACTTTGGCCACTTTTTTGACCACTCTGCTCAAATGGGAGAGACAAACATACAAATTCAGAAATTTTGACCACGAATAGTAAAGCTGGTCATTTTCACTGAAAATACAGAATTTGGTCACTTTAGAGATGTTCCTAATGATGCATATCGATTTTGATACAAAAACCTAATAAAATTTGCTAATTCAGTAAAAAATATAGCAAAGTGGCTACTTTTCGCATATAAGATAAATAGCATAGTAAATCAGCAGTAATTATATATTAAATTAATTTTACATTTTTATTTTTGCATTTCCCCGATTCAATTGTATTTTATCAATAAAATAAAATTGAAGTCACTACTAAAAATTCAAAAAGAGTAAAAGCTTAACGAAAAATTAAATAAGGTTCTTTAATTGAAAAGTCTAAAAAGAGCAGTCTTGAAATAAATAAAAATCTCTAAGAATTCATAGATTAAAGATAACTAATTGGTCCTTTTATAAAGTAAGAATCGTTAAAAACGAAATTGTAAATCCATCAAAATGAAAATGGTCAGATTAATCTAGATTAGTTCAATAATTAAGAACTTGCAAATATTCAAAATTCATTAGAAACAGTTGCAAATTCCTCTATCGGTCCCAATTCTTTTCAGATAAAATTAGAAACTTCTCGCTATATACAAGGGTAGAGGACCCTCAAACATATCTCATTAAATGAATTCAATTTAGACACCCTTAGATTAAAAATATATGACTCAT
The DNA here is from genome assembly GCA_000711775.1 of Oxytricha trifallax. Classification (NCBI taxonomy): domain Eukaryota; phylum Ciliophora; class Spirotrichea; order Sporadotrichida; family Oxytrichidae; genus Oxytricha; species Oxytricha trifallax. The sequence continues at coordinate 1,127 of ARYC01002747.1, forward strand.
TTATAACTGATAAAACTTGAAAATAGTTAAAACTCTATGATCTCAGCTTAAGATATGTTTAATGGCAATTAAATAAATACTGAAGAGGCAAATAATTCAGTATAAAATAAGAACGAAGAATCTGTAGAGAAATATATGATTCTCAAGGATACAAATTGCATAAAAAAAGATTCTATAAGAGAGATTTCTGTAAGATAATCAAGTTTTCTAAGCAACAATAATTTCAGAAGCAGTGTGATAAGTAAAAGGTAGACACCATCTATAGTAAGTGCTCATTAAGAAAGTTTAGCACAAGTGAGATAGTAACTAATTCAAAGTCAAAATTCAAATTATGAGAAATCTGAAGGTCCTGTATAAAATCAAAGAGCAAGCAATAGAGATAGATAGCTAAATAAAATTAGGAAATAGTCGACAAGAAATGAGGGTCAATATATTCCATAAAATAACCAAAGAGATTCTTAACTTTAAGTAGAAAGTAATTTTAACACCAGTTAAACAGATTAAAAATCTAAAAATACAAATTATAGCGAAAAGTACTAAGCTGAGATGATTGACGAAACTCTTCAAACCAACTTTGATTAAATTCCAAAGTTAACTTTAAATTAAGGCACTCATAAAAACCGAAACAGAATAAGAACTACTGTTATGACTCCTTAGAATGAAATTTTAGAACTTGGCTACTAAAACCTTGATTTTTAAAATTAATAAAGACATTCTTAGATGAACTCAACATAAATTATGACATCAAACTAGGTTAAATCTATAACCAGCCCTGAGTAATTTTACTCTCAGTCTCAAAAATACAAATAAATACTAAGATTAATATAAAATTCAAGACCTCAATCTTAAAAAACTTAATTAGAAGGTCACATTCTTAAGGGGAAATTAATTAAGCCTATTAATCAACTGATGCAAGAGAAAATTATAGAATTATAAACTATTAAAAAAAGAGAAGAAGAGAGGAATTTGAATATCAATCTAAAAAACGTAGAAGCAAGGAAATTAAGCATTTCAGATAACTAAGTAAGCTTAAATAACTATATCCGAATTATAAGCAAATACTAGAATTTGATACCTTTAAAATACTAATTCTTTGAATTAATAATAATTCTTTTTACCCTCTTCCCCTAAAACTCAAATTAGCAATAATATGGATATGATCAGAGACCAAACAAGTTCCTTGAATTCCTATAGTATAAGAAAGAATTCAATGAATTATAATCAACAGGCATACACAACCAACAAAATTAATAATTCAGACTTTTACAATCAATACTAGAAAGACCTATCAAATTAGAAGAAATTGAATTAAAAAAATTAGCAAGAAAAATTAATAAACAACAGCCTTGATATATCTGCGAAACCGGAGAATTAGGCAGTTTCTTCGCGCTATACTAACGAAGGAGATACTTAAAGAAAGTTTTTTATGAGTAAATTGAAAATCTAGCTATCTCATTAATCCGGAGAAACTTAAACTTTCACATAGGGCAATGAAAATAGTATTATGAACTTAGCCACTCCTATATCACTCTAAAATCACTTTTTTAACTCTAATTAGTTAGCTAATCACTAAGACAAGTCCAGTATATCGCATATTCTTAATTAAACAGTGCGATTGAAATCTCCAAGATATGGTGGTATAAATTTAAAATAGAAGGGGAAGGTCAATGCCTCTGCTATATTTGAGGAAGCTGAGATAAATCATGAGTCCGCATACTTGAAAAGCCAATAGGGTTCTTAATATAGATATTCTTTCATTGAGCAATAGCAGTTATAGTCAATACAAGATCAATAGAATATGGAAAAAGAGGAATTGTAAAATTTACAGAAATAAAATGAGTAATAGGATAAGTAAGATGGAAATGATTCATAAAGATATCAGTGCATTTAAAAATAGGAAAATCCTAATGAAAAGTCAAGTTTATATTAAAGCATTAATGGATTGCCTACTGCAATCACAAAATCTCCAATAATTACTTTCAAGAAATAGAGAGCGTCAATTGATAACCAATTTTTTAGTAATCACTTAATCAAGCTCTATCCAAACGTTAAGTATAATTCAAAAATTTTACTATATTTTAGTTAATTTTTTATCGTAAAACTTAAACTCTCTTTACGTTTCCAATTACCAAGATAATGATTCACATTAAAAGTAACTCAAACCCTACAGCTAATTCAGAATCGCAACTGCTCCGGCATCTCCTTAAAATTAGCTTTATTCAATGTTTAGTTAAAAAGTGAATTAGTAGGAAATCATTTCGATGAAATAAACTGTCTCTTAAAATAACCACACTCCTCACATAAGAATAAACTCAACTGTGAATCAATTATCACAAATCTATTCTTAACAAGCTCCTCCAAATTAAACTAATCAGCTTAAATAGTAAAACAAATATAACACTTAAGTTAATTCCCCAATTAGTAGTTAACCTCAAACAAACTAAATATTCTCAGACTAGTATTTCTTGATCTAACAAAAACTAAAAAATACTGAGAGACTAATGCTAAGTACTGCTGGTGCAAAAAGAAACCTAAAATCTCAATAATTGAATTTTAGATTAAATCGAAATAATCTTAATAAAACTCAAACACTCATGTCTCAAAATATTATTTCAAATCCACATTCTTTTGCAAATAAGGCTCTTGACTTTACTTCTAATAGAACTATTTAGAACTTTTAAAGAGATGTATAATCATAGAAACCATAAAGTTTGAATACTAGAATAAACACAAATGAAAAATAAGAAGGATATCTTTATAACATGTTTCTATCACCTAAAAAGTAAAATTAAACTTTAAATAATGAAAGAATTTAAACTTCACCAGCAACTCCTTCTCCTATTTTACTTAATCATAGAGATCAATTGAAAAACAAAAATATATAGAAATAGGGAACTAAAACTAAACGAAGTTAAATGGACACTTAAGCGGTATTTCCAGTTAGATTGCATGATTTATGAAAAATAATAGAGAATTGATAAATTAAAATGATATAGATTAAAAATAAAATGGAAACAATATATAGAGATGCTGGTGGAGCAGTTACACTCACGAAAATGTAAGTTACAAAAAATAAATCTTGCATTATTATTTATATAGGAGTAGTACCTGTTTAGTGTCTATGAAGGGTTGGATGAAAAATTCTAATCTTGTTTCTAATGACCAAAGTTTGATTGTGAATTGTTGTTGTTCATCAGTAAGTTTGATTGATTAGTTTTCATGACTAGGCTGTTCTATTAGTTACTATTCCATTTTGTTTTATAGGTTTTCGATTAAATATTTCAATTTTGCATTTTAATTTATCAATTCTCTATTATTTTTCATGATTGATATAATAAGTTGATTTTTAAAACATTTAATCTTCAATTATTGATTAAAATATACTATCATTTGAAAATATAAAACTTAAATTCATTGTAATATAATTAAAAATAAATAATAAAAAAACAAATAGTTATTTTAAATTATAATATAAAATGAAATAATAATTGTTTAGCCACAAAAGTAAGACACCTGGAGACCTTCCTAAATGGCTAAATACTACACCGTAAGTTGTCTTGAAGAAATTTAATTTATGTAAAATTTATATTATATAAATAGATAATAATATATAATAAAGAAAGTGTCAAAAATATATTCTATTGTCAATTTATATAATGTTTATAGAATTAACTATTTTATATTGATTCTTATCCAATAACAGTCAAAAATTAAAGGATCAATTTTTATATAAAATTTGATGAAATTTAACAATGAAAAACTAATTCTATTTTTATAGCTATGGAAAGCCACTGAAACGTGAAATATTGAATAAAAATGGAGAATTAATGAAAATTAGAATTGTGCCTTTTAAGACACCCCTATCAAAAGATCTTGACTAATTTATACCTGAAGATAAAAGATTTACTATACTTATATTATTTTTAAAGACTACATCCTGATTAATTAATCAAGCACTACTAAGAGTAAAATGTTTATCTTAAAGGTAAATTACATTAACTTTCCTGAAATAATATTGCTAAATGATATTAAAGAGATAAAATTTTTATAATATCCATCTTACAATCTTATTAACTGTATAATATTTTCGTCTTAATTATAATTAAAATTACTTTTTCTATGATTACCAAATACTTCCAGCATATTTTAAATTTAAATTATATAATATATTCACACCTTTTTCGAATTAAAATTTAAAATCTCTTTATTGAAAATATTAGAGGTTGTAATTTATAAATCCTCATTTTTTTAAAAAAATCCAATATAATTATACTTTTATAATATTTAAAACTTTAGGTATAATAAATCTCTGTTTCTCCCATAGATTCTATCAAAAGCATGAATTGTTTATAAATAATGATTACCAAACAGATTACACTCAGATTAAATTTAAAGGTTAACAGATCCCATACCCATAGTTCCTAAACTTATTCAATTCATACATGATTAACTTTGAAAAATAGATGACTTAAGATAATGAATATATTGGGTGCACTGCACTCATGGGAAAAACCGTACTGGTTTGATGATTGTGCAGTATTTATGCAAAGTAAAAAAAATAGAATTGGATGTTGCATTGAAGGAATTTAGATAGTTAGCTTGAAATAAGATTAAAAATAGTAGATTATTTTCTTATTTCAATTAATCAAATTACTTCATTTCTTAACTATTATTATCCAATGATGCCAAATTAATACTGATGGGGGCATATGTCAGGCAGATATTTAGATAGCTTTAAATTTGATTTTTATGCATCAAACTCAATCTTTTAAAGGAAAACTTTAGCATTTAATTGAAAGATTTTTCGATTTATTAGCTCTTAATTATTATAATTAGCTTGCCTTTTTAATTGGCATATTTAAAATAGTTAATTTTTCCCATAATTTATTATAAGTGTAGAAAAAATTGAAATAACTAGCGATTCTTTGGTACAAAGATTAATTTACTTTATAATATGACGTTTATATTTATTTTTAATTATTTATAAAGGAATTTAATGAAGGCAAGAGCCCCAGAAACATTAGACAAGGAAATGTATTTAGAGTATTTGCACGAACAGTTTTCCTATTAGAAAAATATGGTATGAGATCAAATGAAAAAATATTAATTTTCTAATATTTTTTTTTATTAAGCTGAATACATTTTTGTGTTTCCAAACATTTTAAATTAAAACGTAATTTGACATATAAACGCTTAAAGGTTTAAATTTCAATTATTCATATTTTCTTAATTATAAACCTTATTTAAAAAAATATATATTTTCATCATTAATTTTTTAACTTCTTTATTTTGATAATTTTATAATAGAATTTAAATTTAAAACAATAAAAATAATTGTTAATTAATCTTTTTAAAAATATTTTCATCACAACCACAATAAATATCAATTTTGATGATACTAAAGTTACACTTTGATCAAGTAATTCATGTAAAATTATGAATAACTTATATGAGATTATCAGTTAATAAAACTTTAAATCGATATTTCTTTTGGTTGACTAATAATGATTGAAATATCTTAATAAGTATTGAGTATTTTTATTGAATTAATTCTTTGCATACAATGAAAAAGTAACTTTATATCTTAATATATTTAGATTAAAATATTTTTCCTAATTCTTTAAAAAAAATATGTTTAAATAATCAAATACAATACAAATACTACACAAGTTTTTAAAAAATTTTATAAAAATTAGTTATTTTAACCTATCTAAATTTTAATTTAAGAATAGATCCTTTGAAGATTATGAAATTAACTAATAAAAATAATAATTAACATTATATTAAATTTGTTGATTATTATTATAAAAATAATCAAATCTTTAAAATGAGTATTTTTAGGAGATAATAGAAAAATTTACATCCTTCACTTATTGAAAAGTGGACAAGAATTTCACCGTAAGTCATTTCTAAATCTTTAAAATAGAGACTCATTAAACTAATATTTTTTAAGTTTTATTATTAAAGTAGATTAATTTGAAAAATTAATGAACATAATAATTAAAGGTAATTCTATTCCCATTCAAAAAAGCTATAACTTTGATATTTTATTTGTTAAGTATAAAGTTATTAAAAATAGGGAATTTACTTTAAACATTCATAAAATATTAGCATTTTCTAATTCTTAATAAATTTATCATTAGTACTTATATCTTGTTATTCGCATAAAATATCTCAATTAATTTTCCTAAACATTTTTATTTAATCGATATTTTTCCAATATAATTTTTATTTTATTTTTTTTAGCTATGGGAAACCGCTAAAACGTGAAATTTTAAATCGTAATGGAGAACCCGTTTAAGTTAGAATAGTGCCTTTTAAAACGCCATTTTCAAAAGATTACGATCATATTTTTTCTGAAGATTAGAGACTTATTATAATTGTATTATTATTTTTAAGACTACATCCTGATTAATTAATAAGGCACTACTAAGAATAAAATATTCATTTCAAAGGTAACTATAATAACTATAATTTCTTTCATTAATATTTTAAAAGAATTTTTAATTATGGAAAATAAAAGAACAAAATTAAAAATTTTGAGATCAATTTTAGATTAATCATTTCAAATATTGAACATTAAATTAAACTGTAAAAGTGTTTGATTTCAAAATGAATATTCATTTAAGAATAAATATAGATATAGATATTGGAAATATTAGAACTTTTTTATATCTCATATTAAATTTTTTACAATTTCTAATAATTATATTAAATCTAACAATACCAATCTGTAGGAATGATTAATCTGTGCTACAGCAATCGCTTTTATTAGCCTTATGAACTTGATATCAAAGACTATTTCTTCTAATATAGGCGAATGAATTTTAAGGGCTTTACTGAACCTACACAAGACTTTTTAAACCGCATTAATTTATACATGTAAAAATTCGAAAATCTAATCATAGAGGACAATGAATACGTTGGGGTACACTGCACACAAGGTTACAATCGTACTGGACTTGTTATTGTGAATTATTTGTGCTAGGTAAAGAATGTAGATTTGGATACAGCACTAAATGAATTTTTAGGTTGTTTGTTAGTAGCATTTAATTTAAATAAAGGAGACATTTAATAATTTTTTACGTTAATTATCAAAATACATTAACAATCGTAATTATTAAGGCATATTTCTTTCAAACTTTGTATAAATTCTACAGTTTTATATTAAAATTTAAGCTTTTAACAAAAGTTATTATTATCAAGCATAAGATCTTTTAATTATTTCATCTATAGCATTAATCAATTATAAAAAAAAAGATTTTATTTACAATTCAATGAATTTAACTTAGCAAGATCTCCAGAAAAACTTGATAAAGAGATGTACCTAAAGTATTTGCATGATACATTTTAGAACGATTTATAGAACAACAAAAATAGGGTGACGAGAATAGCTAGAATTATTTTTAAATTTACATAAAAACAAACAGAAAAACTTATTCTCGTTTTTATTGAAAAATCTATAAAGAAATATATATTAATTTATAGAAAATTATTATATAAATAAAACATATTTCATGTTTAGATAAATAGAATAAAAAATATTGATAAAAATAATTCTATTTTATGTTCTCATCGTATTTCCTAACCTCTTAAATAACTCATTTGAAGATACGAGAGTAAAACAATGACTTTAAATTTGAACAAAGTCTTTTATATCAATATTTAACTATATAATCTAGAGTAATCAAATTAAGATTGACAAATCTTATAGATTCTCATTTATTTAATAATTCTTAATAAACCTTAATTATAAGTTTTAAATTTATCAAACACATATAGTCCCAGTCATTGTAACTTCTTGCTTAAAGAAGTATTAAAGCTTTTCTTTAATGTAAAATCACTACCGCTTGCGATATTGTATGAGCCTGGCCCTACAGGTGTTTAGAGTCCTTGTTTTGTTACTTAACCAAATAAAGAATGTTTTTGGCGATTTTCAATTCCAAGAGTGGGAACATATTTCTTGTCTTTATTATAATATATGAACTTATATAGTTTTGCACGAATGCGAAATGATAAAGACACAATTCAATAAGTTTAGTCAATTGTTCCAGTAATGGACACTTCAATCTTTTTGAGTCTATCTTAAGTCTCATAATCTTTTCCATAATGACCTGGGCCAGGAAGTTCCTTCTCTTTAACTTCTTATTTTTTAAAGTTAAATCTTGGGGAAGAAGAATCAAAAGGTCTTTACTTTTGAATTGGATTTGCTGGTTGAGATTTAGAATTATAGATTTATTAAAAATATATATGAGATTAATGCCTTGCATTTTACCCCATTAACCTATTCAAGACTTATTCTTTGCGCTCATCCTCGCTAATTTCTTTTACAGTATAGTTTAGTTTAGGATCTTTAAATCTGTCTTATCCTGATTTAAAAGCGCTTGTCTCCTTGTTATTTTGCACACTTTTTATTAAGTCAATTGCTTCATCCATGTATTTTCGCATTTCCTATTTCTTGGTAAGATTGTATTTTTCTTAATTTTATGCTATGTCCTATGAACCACCAACCATTAAATTCTAATGACTTTCAATAACATCTTTTGATCTTGGCTTGAATCTCTTTTCAGTTGAACCAAAAGGCCCTAAATGATACCTTATTGACAATTTCTAGTCTAAAATCTTAAGTTCCTCTTGGAAATCAATGTCATACTGGCCTGGTCCTGGAGTCAATCGTTTTGCTATATTTTTCTATATTAAAGTTTCTCCGCTTTCCTTACCAAAACTACCTCCCACAGGTTATTACTCCACCATAGAAGGAGAGAGTTTCAAAAGATTTTTACTAGTCCCAGCTTCTATTTATTTCTAGTATTTCCATGCTGGAGGATTCTCTATTTAGCTGGTTTCGAAAAAGGGCGATTCTAAACTTCTATTGATAGTGAATTTTCTAGGATCATTTGAACCAAAACTTATTTTCTTATTTGAATAGTATTCTTTTCTCAAAGATGAACCGAATTCATTTATATGATGATTGTAAAAGCCTGGACCAGGTGGCTTGATCTGACTATAAAAATTATTTCAATTATTAGTCTCTATTTAATATTCATAACAAGCTATGGTTTAGGCTTATTTTGATATGTTTCATTATTTAAATCTCTAATAGGACTATTGGGTTCAGTCTTTGCTGGGAGAACTAATCCTAGCTTAACTTTCTTCCCCCTAAAAGCATTAAAATCGTCCTCTACTCTTTCATGATTTAAGTCATTCACTCCATTTATGCCTTTTATACTGTTCTGAAAGATGTTTGAGATATACTATTCGAGGGCACGCTTTGGTCCATGAGGGGTATATGAACTTGTTGAAAATGTAAGTTTGGGCAGTTTTTTGTGTGTTGAATCTATATTAGCAATAAATTTGCTCTAAGTAAGTTTATTTAATAAATTAGGGAATATTTATTTTATTAGGATTGTAGGATCCTGGTCCTACTTGAACTTCGGTTTTAACATCTCTAGGCTCAAAAGGAATCGAGGGAACTTTATCAACCTATAATTTATTAACTATAGCCAAGCCAGTTTAAATTTTATTTCCACCTCTCGGACTGTTTCGCTCACTCCCACCAAATATCTGAGTATGTGATCTACGTTTTTACATCATTAATGAATGATTGGAGAAACTGTTATTATTAGATTTTTCATCTAACTTGATTTATTTCTTGAGAGTGTTTTAAAGATCATTTTCAAGCAGAGTCTACTTATCAACAAAGTTCTGCTCTTTTGCTTATTTATCTATTTCTTAGTACATTTACAAGCGTGGAGATTTTGAAACAAATGAAGTTAAACAATTGTTATTTTAATCTTGAATGTTTTAGCTTATGCCGCTGGAATCGTAAAACATTTGATTAAGGATTTTTATAAATTTATAAATCAAAAGTTGTCATCTTAGAAGTTTATTAACCAGGGCCTTTGAATGAAATTAATTAAATTAAATATCTTTACCTGGGAGCATATTAACTGGTATAAACCTTGAAAATCTATCAATTCTTGTTCCAAATGATACATTGACTTTCTTCCTATATAAAAAGCGTATTTCATTAATTTTTCAACTTACTATGGAAATCCAGATTCAATCTTGTATAACGGTTCCCTAAATAAAAATAATTATCACAATTTATTCAGAATAAGCTTTCATATTCATATTTCATAAAGTGAAGGGCAACTTACTTCTCTGTAAAGTTATATTTAGAACCGAATGTGGAAGTATAGGGGGTGTACTGCCCAGGTCCCAAATCAATCGAGGATACATTTTGCCATTATTCTTGTCTTCTCTTATCTCTTATCATTTTATTATTTTTAAGTTTTTATATAAATATTAACCTATTTTATCTCACCACTATATTTATTTGATTCTAACGACATAAATTATAATACTTCATATAATATCAAAAGACTAGGTGATTGAATTTATCATTCACATTTACTCCAAAAAAGCACAAGAAATGTCTCTGAAAATAGTTTAAAAAGATTCTGGTGATCTTGAATTCGAAGATACTATATTCCAGTTTTTTAAGTAAAGATTTCAGGGTCAAGAGAAATGTTAAGTATAATGTTTAGAATTTCTTCTTGGTCTTAAAAGTTATAGTAGTAAGTAAATAAGTAAAATTTTCTGTAGATATTAAGTTTCTTGTAATAAATATATACTGACTGTGATTTTTCTTAATGAGCGTTATAAATTTTAATATGTTATTTATAGACAAGGATGAAAGAATAGAGACTTTTATTCAATTTTTGCCTGCTTTAGAGTAGCTATCCCCTCACTAGTAACTCTTAGCTTAGAAACAGGAATCAATGAATTCTAATCAATTTAATTAAATCCTAAACAAATAAGATTCATCGAATGTTATGACTCCATTGCCAAGGAAATATCAGAGAGATATTCTTGAGTTGTATGTTAAACTTATGAAATGTACTGATGCCAGCATCAATCAGATATTGCAGTAGAAAAAATCTAGAGATCTTATTATAGATTACTTACCTAAATTTATAAATTATTTAATGATCAAAATAATGTAATCTAGTGCAAATTAAAGCACAAATCAATTGAACTAGCCTACACAGTTAATTCTAATTTAGAATCAAGCACCAATATATACAGCCAAATATTATTTTGAGAGAACGGAGAGAAACGTAATATTCAATGCTTCAGTATAGATCAAGACACAACTCATGAAATTTGATTTATGAAAGTGATTTACAAAATTATAAATCATTATGTCCTCTCATATTTTTTAAATCCAATCTCTATTATAGATAATTTATATAGTGATATCTATATAGATGGAAAAAGAGTGGCTGCTTCTTCTCTAAAAAATGAAATGAACAATCTTGCTGTCCGTTTTGAGTTATATATCCTTATGGAATTTTACAAGTCCACTGAGGCTGTCGACATCCAGCATTTCGCTTAAATTTTAGAGAAAAAGTGCAAAACTACAAATGAATATGGAATGGCTAATTACGATGAATTTTAGAAAGTATTTTTCACATATTTAAGTTACTGGGATTAGCTGGTTGCATTTCAGTTCTTTAGTTTTGATGATTTAATAGCGAAATATTTCCCTAAAAGTATAAAATATATCGACGGGATGAGGTTTATAGGGTTTAAGGGAATGCGCACTTTCTATAGACAAAAATATGAACTTAAAGTAAGTTAGCTTTTACTATATTTTCTTTGAATCAGTTTAATAAATTGCTTTTAGCTTGACATAAGAAAATTCTTGAATGTTGCTTTGAAAATTACAGTTATGTTCTATCAGGAAGCCAAATTCTTTTACAATAGAATATTTCAACAAGTTGACACAGAAAAGAAGGGGCTTATTGAATTTCATTAATTCTAGCAGCTTATTAGAAAAATTAAGCCTGATCTACCTCAATGGAAAATATTTGCAATTTTCTAGTAATAATGTTAAAGTATAACTTATTTAGGGATAAAAAATAAATACTACTATTTTCAAATTAATCTCGCAATTTAGATCTTTTCAATTATAAATATTTTGGGTTTTACAATAAAAAATAACATTTATCGTGATTTAATTTAACATTAATTAAACATTAAATTTCTTCTTATACTCTTACATCTTGATAATTAGATATGTTAGGACATATAAAGGTGTAATAAATTAAGTAAAATTTCAATTTTTTAATAAAAAAATACTAAAATCATCATTTTTTTTTATTCTTAACTGTCCCATATATAATATGAAAATTAGCATAATTCTCAATATCAAATGTACATTAGAAGTATACCAAATTATTGTTTTATTATATTTCTATAGGAGTTCAAGCAATTAAGATAGAGTGGAAGTAGGGATGGTAAGTTTCCCATAATTCCTGAGAAGTTGCTTGAATCATAGCTTGATGGAGGGGTTGATGAATATCGATTTCTCAAGCATCAAAGATCAAGATAATGATACAGATATTGTGAATTTATGATTTAAACATTTTTATTCATTTTTTTAAAAAATGAATGAAATCCCATTTATTTAATAGTGGAGGAAAAAACAGTGGGTTATAACGACATGACACATTTAAGAAGTCTCCAAACAAAATATATATTGAGAGAAAGTTTTAATTAAAATTATATTCATGCGAAACATCTAGATGAATTATTTAAATTAAAACATAAGAGACATTAAAAATGGAAATTCAGCGATGAATAATGGTGGCAATACAACATAAAATAGAAGGAACACACAATCAGTCAGGTACTATATTAGTTTTCTAAATATTTTTTATAGTCCTACATTTAGATAAAAGCTGCAAAATAGCAATGCGAAAGGAAACAATAACTTTGAAAAAATTAAAGTGCTTCAGTTGTGATTTTTATAAAAGATAAATAAAAATCTTAATAAAAATCTAAAAATGCATAATCAAAAACTATTTAATTCAAAAATGATATTGTTTAATTTCTTAATTTTAATGACATTTGATTTATATATGAGTATAAAGTCTTTTGATATTGGCTCATAATAACTAAAAGTTGATTATGATGATACTAAAATTTATTTATTTTACCTTGTACTTTTAACTTTGTTAATCAAAGAATAAATAGTGGTTCTGTCTTCCAAAAACCTTTGATTTTTCTTCAAAGATTGTAATTATTGCTGTTGTGCTTTCTGCTTTTATCTATTGGTAGTCTCTGTAGGCTTTCTTTATAAATTTATATATACGATATAAAAATATTTTTAAA
>ARYC01002748.1:0-95611 GCA_000711775.1 Oxytricha trifallax
TTCAAAATTGGAAGTTTGAGTGCATGCATCTTGAGAGTTATTTTTACTTTCTGATGCAGGGAGGTTTCTCACTGCTTTAATAAGTTTATTTTCTTTCTTAACTCTTTGTTCCAAGGATTCTAAAGGGTCTCATGGCTTTCATTTTTGGTGAAGCCCTCAACAGTCTCAGGATCTATGACTTAAAACTTAATACCATGATGGTTTTATAGGTGAATTTTTAAATCCCTTGAATGGTTATTTTGCTTATTGCAATAAGGGCAGAAATATTTTTCATCTATCTTATCATGCTTAAGATAGAGCTTGGGCTTGTTAGAATGCTACTCTAAGATATGACGCTTAAGAGCAGATTTATAAGTGAAGTACCTCTCACACTCTTCACATAAATGTAATGCTTTAATTTCATTGTTCTCTTCCTCCTCTTCAACCATTTTTATTGGAACTTCGCATTGAATTTCTTAGCTCTGCATTTCTTTTTAACAACTGAATTGTTATTCAAAGTCTGAGACCTAAGGTTAGAGAATTTCAAGTTCGTACTAGGTAAATGCATCACAAGTCTCTATTTTCTTTTGATTCATGAAGGAAAGTTTTTGCTGGCTAATGCCAAGTAATGCCGCTTTTCTTAGTAAGTTGCCGCTCATTTTATAAATACTATTAATAATTATATAAGCTGTTTAAATTCTACCTTAATATACAAGTAAGAGCATATCCTCAAAGATTTAGAAAGGTTTAATGGGAACAGAGTGAGAGACATTAGTTTTATATTTCTTAAATTTTGAAATAATTTATATATTATTTCATCCATTTTATACATTAAAATGCACCTAAATGTGCTTTGGGGAGTTAGGTGGTGCTCCTAAATATGTTCTCGCAAATTTAGGAGGGGAAGTTTTAAAATTAAATTTTTTTAATGCACCACCTAATACGGTTTTGACTTTAATTTAACCTCCTAATTAAGTTTTAAATAAATTAGGAGCAGCACCTAATTAAATTAATTATTATTAGGAGCAATTTATGGAGAAAGTTTGATAAAAATGGAAGTCAAATTTTGAAACTTGGAGAAAGTTCCTCCATGTTTATCTATTTATCTGATTCAGGTTGACCTTCAAGTGGATCTCCCTATTTAGTAGTAAAATTTTAGTAAGTTTAGAATGGATATCCATAATTTTAATTTTCATTAACATTTATAGAAACTCGAAGCAAGATGGAGTCTATGAATGATGCAATGAAGAGAATTTAATCTCAAGATTTAATAGGAAAATTCAGAAGTAAAGAAGATCTTTACAGATACTTGGTATAGCAAGGTTAGTTTTCACTTATAACTTACTTATTAACCATAGTTGGATTGTTCTTGCCAACACAGGAGGGAACAAAAATTTCATTCTTAAAAGCATTGTTAAGTGAAGAGAAAAAAGCTTTTAAGTCTAATGAAATCAGAATGATCGAGATACCTAACTACCCTGAAATTTCAGTAACAAATCTCTATGATGATGCTATTAGTGATCCAGATGTTGCTCTTTACCTTCCATCAAAACTTCAACTCTCTAATAAGTTGCCAGAGAGATACTTTTTCTTTGGTGTCCTTGGAACTCTGAAACCTGAGTACTTATATGAAGTTATTAAGAAGCTCACAAGAAACGCTATAGCATCTCTCCTGAAGAAAAAGAGAAGCAGGGAATTAAAATCAGCGACACCTGGCTATAGGAACTATAAGAGCATCCATTCATCTCTAGTAAGCTTAGTCTTCTAACTTTATAGAAAAACCAGGTACTGCTATATACTTGATGAAAGAGCTCAGCAAATTAAACAGAGAGAGAAAGTCTCAAGTAAAGCAAAATTGAGTAAGAGACTCTTCAAAGATTTCTAAAAGCCAGACGAGATGAACATAGATGCAGGGGCTGGCACTGAGAGAAGAAACAGGGCCCAAGCAAGCCTTAAGAAGAAGAAAAGAAAGAGAAGCCAAATCCCTTTACGGGAAATTTAATATGTGAATTTATTCATTCGTTTAAATCTAAAACTTATATGTATACACAAATTCTCCCTTCTCTTGCGCACACTTTTGCTTTATCATCGCTGACTCTCTTTGCAGCACTCTTAATAAAATCTACTGTATCTATCTTCAAGTAATGCATCAATGATAGAGTAGGAGTTTCTTGTAGTGGCCTTTCAATAACCCCCAATATAATTCAATACCATTGAACTGAGGACTGTAGGGAACATTAAATGCAGGTTTTATGTTTAGCCTTTCATATTCCTTCCTTGTGTCTTTAGTTTTATGGACAGATAAGTTATCTACAAACAGAACAATCTCTTAGTCGGCGTTCTTATCTCTGAGTTATTATAAGAACTTAATATATAATTCATTCTTTATAGAACGAGAGTGAATAACATAAGTCTCGAGGCCGTTATCTTCGCTTATTCCACCAAGAATTGCATGAGTTTATACCTTAACCTTTTAATCATAAACTTCTATATTACTATACCTCTTATACAAAGACCTCGATATGAAGATATTAAACGTGAATACTGCCTCTCAGAGTGAATGAACTTTATATAATACTCTTAAGCCCTCTGCATTTAATCGAATATATAATTAAAATTATCCTTATAAAATGGAACATTAAAGTCAATCACTCTCTTAATGCGATTGACTATCTTGTAAGATATTCCGTTATTTTTATATATGTTAGCTATAGATAAAGCAGATATGTGAAGCTCAGGAAATTGGCGATGAAACATCACAGCCCTCTAGGCCAGAGAGAAGTGAGCCCAGTATTTAAGAGTCTTATCATTAATTAGATAATCGATATGATGCCGCTAAAATTTTAAAGGTCTCTTAGGCTTAGAATTAAGATGCTATCTCTTTAAATTCAATGCTAGTAGACAGTGAGACCTCACAGTTGCTGGTGATTTATGGAGTAGCCTTGCTATAGACGTATAATTCAGAACAGGCTTGAGTTATTCACTATATTCATCACATCAATATCGCAACTTAAACAATAAATCTATATAGTCACTGTCATAAACTGACCCCAAACTCCGCATATACTCACTTAAAATACTAATATTTAAACATTAAACCACTACATAAACCCTAATAAATTATGCACTAATAGTCTACTTTTATCAATCAAAATCTCAATCAAACTACTGAACGGGTTTTGGGGTTTTGAATGCAGAGCTAAGAAATTCAATGCGAAGCACAAATAAAAAATGGCTCATGAGGAGAAAGAGAAAAAATAAATTAAAGGCATTGCATTAATGTGAAGAGTGTGAGAAGAACTTCACTTATAAATCTGCTCTTAAGCGTCATATCTTAGAGCAGCATTCTAACAAGCCCAAGCTCTATCTTAAGCATGATAAGATAGATGAAAAATATTTCTGCCCTTATTGCAATAAGCAAAATAACCATTCAAGGGATTTAAAAATTCACCTATAAAACCATCATGGTATTAAGTTTTAAGTCATAGATCCTGAGACTGTTGAGGGCTTCACCAAAAATGAAAGCCATGAGACCCTTTAGAATCCTTGGAACAAAGAGTTAAGAAAGAAAATAAGCTTATTAAAGCAGTGAGAAACCTTCCAGCTTCTGCGATAGTGAAAATCACTCTGAAGATACAAGCACTAAAGCTTCCAATTTTAAATGTAATTGACCTTAAAGAATGTAAGGAAAGTTATCTTATACTTGAGGACAAGTTTGAGAAAAAGGTCATAACTGATAAGCAGTTCGCATACAAGATTTATCCATTCAACTACTTTAAATGCGATGACAAGTATCAAATGGAATTTGTCAATGAGTACTAAGCTCTTACTAAAGCAAGGGATAGACAGTGCAGATTTATAATTAAGCTCGATGCAATACTGCTTGCTCAAGATCATGTTGCTTTTCGCCTACCCTCTATATTAAATGACATTAAGAGACTACATTTAAGATTAAAGGATTCCAAAGTAGCTACCTCTTATTCTTACAAATGTTTGCAAAGGCATAGAAGAGTTGCACACTTTAGGATATGTTCATAGAGACTTGAAGCTTGAGAATATAATGCTTGACTTTTCACCTCTCAGAGTAATAATAATTGATTTCAATAGATCATAAAGAGTTGTAGCTTCAGGACTTGGCAACGTTTATGGTACTCCTGGATACTTTCCAGAAAGGGAGGACTGGAGAGATGGTGATATTAAGTGGGATGTTTGGGCTCTCACAGCAATTATTGCTGAATGCGATATGCCAAGAAATAATTACTAAAGCTGTAAGAGAGAGAAAGAGTCAAAGAAGAGAATACAGCTAAATTTAGACTAAAATAAGATAAAAGGTAAAATTGAAGATATGTATGAGTAGATATTCATTAGCCTAACCATAGAGCGGACCATTCAATAGACTAAATTTTAAGTTTGATAGGTGAAATAAAGTAAAGAAAGTTGCCTCATTATGCCAAAGTACTGATAGAGTGAAAAGTAAAAATAAAAAACCTCTAATAAACAATAATTTAGATTATATTTAAACCCTAATCTCCTATATTAATCCTATTAAAACCCGAATAAAGCATGAACTAATAGTCTAATTTTATCAATCAATATCTTAATCAAACTACTGAAGAGGTTTTGGGGTTTTTATTAAGAACTAAGTAACATTTTTAAAATTGCCTTGATAAGAAGCTATAAGTTCTAAATTTATTGAACCTCATAGAAAAATAAATAAAATTTAATATAAATTGCTTTGAAAAAAGCTATGAGTTCAAAATTTTTAGAATCTCATAGTGAACTATGTAAAATTTAATATAAATTTCCTTGATAAAAAGCTATGAGTTCGTAATTATTTTAATTAATAGAAAACTAAGTTTTATTTATAATATATTGCCTTGATAAAAACATATGAGTTTATAATTATTTAATCTCATAGAAGACAGTTATATTTATAATAAATTGCTTTAATAAAAACCTATGAGTTTGTAATTATTTTAATTTCATAGAAGACTTAGTTATATTTATAATAAATTGCTTTAATAAAAACCTATGAGTTTGTAATTATTTTAATTTCATAGAAGACTTAGTTAAATTTAATTTATAAATTACCTTGATAAAAATCTATGAGTTCGTAAATAATTAAATCTCTTGTAGGAAGAAGTTATATTTATAAATTGCCTTAATAAAAAGCTTGAGTTCGTAATTATTTGAATCTTATAGAAGATTAAGTTTAATTTATAAATTACCTTGATAAAAAGCTTAAGTTCGTAATTATTTGAATCATATAGAAGATTAAGTAAAATTAAAAATATTGCCTTGGTAAAAAGCTCATTGTTTGAAATTTATTTAATCTCATAGAAGACTAAGTAAAATTTATAAAAATGCCTAGATAAAAAGCTTTGAGTTCGAAATATTTAGAATTCATATACACTATAAGTCGTAATGTGAGTAGAGAGAAACTCTTACATGAGAGTGTTATTGAGGTTAAAAAGCAAAAGACGCGCAAAAGAAGATACTATGATGTTGAATTGCAAGCTGATTCTTAGTAAAAAGCAGGATCTGATTCAGTCATTACTAATGTTTGTGAAGATTAAGGTATTTACATAAAGTATATCCTTGTTAAATCTTAATTACTCTAATTAGCTAGTAATAGCTATAACAGTGACCTAGCTAACATGCTTATTTCTATAACAATTATATGACTTGATTAACATTGAATTCCTGTAATAACATACTTTTACTTAATGATCAACAAGACTGGTGCTTAACCAATGAAGTATAACTAGAAACAAAATAAGAAAAAAGGATGAAGATGAGAAGCAGGAATGATTTTCAGAAATTTAGATAGAGCTAATAAAATCTGTATTATAATAATAATAAGTGTGAATTAAATAATAAATTAACCTTTATTTCAAGTTTTTTTCATACTTTTAATAAACATAAAGAATGAATAATATTAAGCGAGTATAATCAAAATGAGGAGATCGTTATAAAGAAATCAAAAATGCAATCAAATAAGATTATGTTCTAATCAAGTTTTACTAATGTTTTTTTAACTGTAGCTATTTCGAATTAATTTCATTTGTTACTAATCACTCAACTAATTAACTAATTAAACATGTATTATTCTGATAATTAAATTTTATAAACTTTTCCAAATCATTTCTATTTTAGGGCATCTTAGTAGTTGTAGCTGTAGCAGTCTTCGAGTTTCTTAATCAAAATTTCTTCGATATCTTCAAGGTATCTTCAGGGTATCTTCATGATATTTTCCTCAAAAATCAAAAAATGAAAATTAATGGAGTTTAACAATAATAACAATAACAATAACAATAGCAACAACAGTAATAACAATAATTAAGTCAAAATTAGCTATAATTAAAGAGCAGGGATTTTTACCAAAAAATCAAATTTTTCATAAATTTCAAGTTTAAAGTCTCAATTTTAAGGATGATAATTTAAGTGATGATGAAAATGAAGAATAAAATCAGAGATTTTAAGAATTTTTAAATTCTCATGAATTTACAAGTGCTCTTTAATTATAGCTAATTTTGACTTAATTATTGTTATTACTGTTGTTGCTATTGCTATTGTTATTGTTATTATTGTTAAACTCCATTAATTTTCATTTTTTGATTTTTGAGGAAAATATCATGAAGATACCCTGAAGATACCTTGAAGATATCGAAGAAATTTTGATTAAGAAACTCGAAGACTGCTACAGCTACAACTACTAAGATGCCCTAAAATAGAAATGATTTGGAAAAGTTTATAAAATTTAATTATCAGAATAATACATGTTTAATTAGTTAATTAGTTGAGTGATTAGTAACAAATGAAATTAATTCGAAATAGCTACAGTTAAAAAAACATTAGTAAAACTTGATTAGAACATAATCTTATTTGATTGCATTTTTGATTTCTTTATAACGATCTCCTCATTTTGATTATACTCGCTTAATATTATCAAATTTATTGACATTGAAAATGTTGATTCATTTCTATAGTCTTTCATATTATTGATTTTCCAAAAGATTTAAATGCGATTTTTTTATTATTTTATGAAACATTATTTAATAACTAAATAAAACAAGTTTGCTCTCAATATATGAGAATTAAAATTTGATTAAAATAATTATATTAAATTATAGTGAATCTTTAATAAAAAACAAGTACCTAATCATTTAATTTTTATGATGATTTACAATAAAATTTTATGTCAAGATTTATTTTCTAAATCAAAGAGCATGAAATATTAGAAAATAATTTTAAAAAATAGAAAATTTGCAATGTTTATTTCGCCATTTTGTTTGAATTTATAATAAATGTCTTATTAATATAACTGGAAATTGGTAAAAAAATATTAATAGTTACTTTAGAAATAAAATGATCTAATATTATAAAAATAATAATATATATTGTCATAAATCAATTATATATATAATAATGATAAATGATCTTTATTAATAATAAAAGAAAAAATGAAATAATGATATATAAATTGATAATGTATTATAAAATAAAAATGATAAAATATTTAAATTATCCATTGTCAAAAAGATTTGGCTTAATAAATGATATTAATATAACTTGAAAAATTGAATGATTTTTTAAAATAACTTTGCCTATTTGATTCATTTAAAAGGTTCTATAACATAACTCGTAGTGATTCATTAACAGTATAGAAGTAATCAATGATATTTTTGTATATATCTATTCTACTTGATAATAAAATTCTAAACATATCAAGATGTCTCTAAATTATCTTGAATAGTGAAACTTCATATAACGGCAAATATAACAAATGCAAGTAATTACATTGGAAATAGTCTAAAAGTGGAATAGTAAATAAATGATATAATCATAAATTTCTTCAGATTTTAATACCTTGGATTGATCAATAAGATATAATATCATGTATTGAAAGAAAATGATAAAGATACAATAATATTGAATGAATAAAAAAAATTGAAGTAAAAAAAGTTTAAAAAAAGATCTAAAAGGTATTTATACAATAGAAGAATAATTGAGCAAAAATTAGAATGACAAATTAGAGGATAGATTAATATAAAGAATTAAAAATTAAATATAAATAACTTAAAAATAAAAGAAAAAATTGTATCTAGCATTATATGTGTAATGGTCCTATTAGACACTTGAGTGTAATGATGTAATATCCTCCCCTTTACAATCTAACTCCATGAAAAAAATATTTGTTTCTTCTCGCCGCAAATACAGCGAGAAAAAAAAATATATTTTTCCTGGAGTCAGAGTGTTAGTGGGGAGGGGGTATTACACATATACCGGAGAAGAAAAATATTTTTTCCTGTAGTTAGAGTGTAAGGAGGGGTATTAAAAACCCCAAAACCCTTTCAGTAGTTTGATTGATAAAAGTAGACTATTAGTGCATACTTTATTAGGGTTTTAATAGGGTTTAAGTAGGGGTTTAATGTTTAAATATTAGTAATTTAAATTATTATATGCGAAGTTTGGGGTCTGTTTATGACAGTTAGTATATAGATTTATTGTTTAAGTTACGATATGGATGCGAAGAATATAGTGAATAACTCAATCCTGTTCTAGATTATACGTCTATAGCAAGGCCACTCCATAGATCTCCAGCAACTATGAAGTCTCACTGTCTATTTGCATTGAATTTAAAGAGATAGCATCTTAATTCTAAGCCTAAGAGACCCTTAAAATTTTAGCAGCATCATATTGAATATCTTATTAATGATAAGACTCTTAAATACTGGGCTCATTTCTCTCTAGCCTAGAGGGCTGTGATGTTTCATCGCCAATTTCCTGAGCTTAACATATCTGCTTAATCGATAGCTAACATATATAAAAAGAACGGAATATCTAACAAGACAGTCAATTGCATTAAGAGAGTGATTGACTTTAATGTTCCATTTTATAAGAGTAATTTAAATTATATATTCGATTAAATGTAGAGGTCTTAAGAGCATAATATAAAGTTTATACACGCTAATGAAGCTGTATTTACGTTTAATACCTTCATTTCTAGGTCTTGGTATAAGAGGTACAGCAACATTGAAGTATATGATTAAAAGGTTAAGGTTTAAACTCATGCAATACTAGGTGGAATAAGTGAAGTTAGTGGCCTCGAGACTTATGTTATTCACCCTCGTTCTGTAAAGACTGAATTATATATTAAGTTCTTGCAATAATTCAGAGATAAGTACGCTGACTAGGAGATTATTCTATTCGTTGATAACTTGTCAGTTCATAAAACTAAAGACTCAAGGAAGGAATATGAAAGGCTAAATATAACGCCTGTATTAAATGTTCCTTACAGCCCTTAGTTCAATGGAATTGAATTATATTGGGGGTTATTGAAAGGTCATTATAAGAAATTGCTATCTACCATCTGATGCATGATTTAAAGAGAGATACAGTCGATTTTATTAAGAGTGCTGCCTAAAGAGTCAGTGATGAGAAAGCTAAAGTATGGCAAGAGAAGGGAGATTTTGTGTTTATAAATAAGTATTAGATTTATACGAATGAATAAGTTCACATATTAAATTTGCCCGATAAGGGATTTGGCTTATCTTTCTTTTCTTCCTCTTAAGGCTTGCTTGGGCCCATGTTTCTTCTCTTAGTGCCAGCCCCTGCATCTATGTTCATCTCGTCTGGCTTTTAGAAATATTTGAAGAGTCTTACTCAATTCATGCTTTACTTAAGACTTTCTCTCTTTGTTTAATTTGCTGCGCTCTTTCATCAAGTATATAGCAGTACCAGGTTTTTCTATAAAGTTAGAAGACTTATCTTACTTTAGATGAAAGGATGCTTTGAAGTTCCTACATCCAGGCATCACTTATTTTAATACCTTGCTTCTCTTTTTCTTCAGGAAAGATGATGTATCGTTTCTTGTGAGCTTCTTAAATAACTTCATTTAAGTACTCAGGTTTCAGAGTTGCAAGAACACCAAAGAAGAAAAGTTTCTCTCTGGCAACTTATTAGAGAGCTGTAGCTTTGATGAAAGGTAGAGAGCTACGTCCGGATCACTCTAAGCATCGTCAAATAGGTTTGTCACTGATATTTCAGGCTAGTAAGGTATCTCTATCATCCTAATTTCATGAGACTTAAAAGCTTTTTTCTCTTCACTCAGTAAGGCTTTAAGAATGAGATTTTAGTTCCCTCCAAAGTCGGCAAGAACAATCCAACAATAATGGATTTATTAATCTTACTTAAGAATTACCTTGCTATACCAAATATCTATAAAGGTCCTCTTTACTTCGAAATTTTCCTATTAAATCTTGAGATTAAATTCTCTTCATTAAATCATTCATAGACTCCATCTTGCTTCCTCTTTCTAGAAATATTAATGAAATTTAAATTATGGATATCCATTCTAAGTTTATTAAAATCTTACTAATAAATAGGGAGGACCTACTGGAGGTCAACCTAGAAAAGATATGCGGAGAAGCATTGAAAAACTTGCTCCAAGTTTCACAGATTGATTTCCATTTTTATCAAACTATCTCCATTAAATTGCTCCTAATAATGTTTAATTATATTAGGAGGACCTCCAAATTAAGTTCAAACTTTATTAGGAGTTAAATTTTAAGGTTAAAACTTAATTAGGAGCATATTAAATTTAAAAATGTTTAATAATTTTACCTCCAAATTATGTTCAAACTTAATTTTGAGGACCTCCTAGAGAAACAAAACTTCATTAGGAGTATTTTAATTTACTAAAATGTATAAAATTCTCATTAAATATGTTAATTTACAGTCTTTTATGGTTAGTTCATGTTCTTACCTCTCAGCAAAGAAACTACCAGAGTGTCTTATACTCTACTATAATAGTTTATCTCGATAGATTTTATCATTATTATAATAAAATATATCAGAAAAC
The DNA here is from genome assembly GCA_000711775.1 of Oxytricha trifallax. NCBI lineage: Eukaryota > Ciliophora > Spirotrichea > Sporadotrichida > Oxytrichidae > Oxytricha > Oxytricha trifallax. Next base: position 10,844 of record ARYC01002748.1, read on the forward strand.
TAAAATGAGCGCTAACCTTTTGAGAAGAGCGGCATTACTTGGGTAAAGTCAATAAAAGTTATCATTCCAGCAACCAAGAAAAGTAGAGACCAGAGACGCTTGTACTCAGTGGGAGCCTACTTATGACAACTTTGACCAGTCTAGCTTTGAGATTAAAATATAAGTTAAGTAGGAGGTTATCAAAGAAGCTGTGCAAATTGAGGAGGAGGTTAAACAACCCGCCATAGAGCATTAATAAATACCAGCTTAAGTTGACTATTAATGCAAAGAATGCAATAAAGTTTTCCCTTACAAGTCAACTTATAAAAGACACTTGAGAAATATACACAAAGATATGCCAAGGTTATATCTCAAGCATTAAAAGAAAGATGGGAAGTATGTCTGTGAGTTCTGTGAGATGCCATATTCTCATACTAGAGACTTCAAAGTGCACTTAAAGAAATAGCAAAATTAAAGTTTTGTCTTTATTCATGAACCTACAGGGAATAAATTCCTCTAAAAGAGAAGATCAAGAAATCCAGTGGAGTCTCTTAGTGTTGAAGTCTAGAAGTAATTTAAAATGAAGAAAGCAGTCAAGAACTTTTCAGTCTCTGACTAGAAAGTTACCTCACTCTTGAAGCAAAAATAGAGAAGAGAGTAATTACAGATGACTAATATGCATACAAGATATATCCTTTCAATTACTTCCTTGCTGATGACAAGTTCCAAATGGAATTTGCTAATGAGTATTAAGGTCTTTAAAAGGCAAAGTTAAATGAGTGCATGCATATCATCTAGCTTGATGATATTTTACTTGGTAAAGGTCATGTAGCCTTCAGGCTTCCTTTACATGAAATGACTTACAGAGAATTCTTATCTGACAATAGATGTCAGAGATAAATTAGCTAGATAGTATAGCAGATAGTTGAGGGGATTGAAGAGCTTCACAAGCTAGGTTATGTTCATAGAGACTTAAAGCTAATGAATATCATGATGAACTTTCAGCCTAAAAGAGTTTATATTATTGACTTCAACAAGTCGCAAAGAGTGCAAGTCTCTGCATAAGGAAATGTTTACGGCACCCCTGGATATTTCCCAGAGAGAGAAGATTAGAGAGATGGAGAAACTTAATGGGATATCTGGGCTCTAGCAGTAATAATAATAGAGAGCGACATGCCAAGAAACGATTACTTTAGCTGCAGGGGTAAGAGAGGTTATAAGCAGAGAATCAAACATCTCTATAAAAATAAAATAAATGGAGGTCTCAGAGAACTTGCATACTCAACTATTATCAAGGCAAGCTAAGAGAATTAACAAACAATAGAAACAATCAAACATCAACTTAGAAAGATAAAATTCAGAGAACTGCCACATGACTCTAAGCTTATGTTTGTGTGAAATATTTTAAAAACTCGCTTATTATACTCACTTAAAATACTAATATTTAAACATTAAACCCCTACATAAACCCTAATTAAAACCCTAATAAAGTATGCACTAATAGTCTACTTTTATCAATCAAAACTCAATCAAACTACTGAAAGGGTTTTGGGGTTTTGATTACACATATACAGTGAGAGAAAAAAATATTTTTTCCTGGATATAAAATGAAAGTAAATAAATAGGATTAAAAAAAGAATTAAAAGCAATAAAAAAGTAAGAGAAAAAAAATTTAAGTATATAAAATTGTAAGAAAACAAAATGGAATGATTAAAGGAAGGATTTTTAACTTATATAATATTTCCGTTTAATAATTTGTAATTGAAGAATTTTTAAATATAAATATATAAATATTATCTAAACTGAAGAATAGAATTTATTTGCCAATACTACCTACTATATAGAGCTAGTTTTTAAAACAAAAATTAATTCAAATTTAAAACATATAAAATCATCATTCACATAATAATTATTAATTTTGAAATACATTTTATTAAATTATTCTATTCTTGTCTTTAATAAATTAATATCATAATTTAATTTCCTAATAATTCATTATTGCTTTAGGATTAGGCTAACTTTATCATAAAAAACATAATTAAAACTATGAATTTATTAAAGAAGGAGTTTAAAAGAATATTAGAACTTGATGATAATATAAATTTATAAGTAAAAAACCTCATAGTTAATTTTTATAATAAATAATATTATAAATTCTATTTCTAATTTTTAATTAAGAAAAAATATAATAATATAATATTTTACATGCTTATAAAATTAAAAAATTTAAAGAAAATAATGTAAAATTAAATGATCCAATCATAAAAAAATACATAATATTTTGAAATAAATACTGAATAGGTTCATTTGATGAAAAGAAGTAATATTAAAATTTTTACTTTATTTCAAATTCCTGATCCATAAACAGGTTTATCACTTTAATCTTGTTTTTTGAACTCCTCTGCCTGATAAAAATATTTCTAATCTCTAAAACATGTTTCTAAATAATTTACTTTGTGATCTTTCGAATAATCACAGAATTAGAACTTAACCAACTGCTAAAATGAAATTGTCAAAGAATGGTTTATAGTTTTGATAATATGTTATTCAATCTCTCATGATATTTTTAAATATATCATAAAGATAAAGAAATTATGGTCAATTTAAGAAAGTAAGTTATAGATATTTTAAAGCCATAATATTTCGAATTCGGGATTTAAATTAAAAAACTTTACTTTATATGAAAAGAAAAAAATAATCGATAATTGATGGTATATAAGAACTATAAGAAATAGCGTTTACGGCGTGTGCTATTGAAAAAATACCAAAAATCAATAAAATCAAATGTAAAAAATGTCTAATAAAGACTTGACAATTCCAAATGATAATAGTCCAATTGTTTTTAATAAAAAAGAATTATTAATATTAAGTTCTTAAATATATTAATCATGATAGCACAGCTTTGAAAGGATACTGTCGATTTTGTCTTTTTATAATATTTTTCAAATAAATAAATATTTTATTCATAAAAAATTCTATCTCTGTAAACGGAAAGAATAAAATGCTCGATTATATCAGGAACCAACATCACTTTACAAAAATGTTTACTAAAAATCACAAGCCATTCACAAAAATCATTATATTTTTGTCACACTTAAATTTCTCAGAGAAAAAACTATGAAAAAGCAATTGCTCCCAGGCATGCATTAATAATTTATTCTTGCATGCCATCTTTTAATAAGTTTAAATACATCATTGTACATAGTCTTAGAGAATGCCTATCAGAATTATCTCAGCCCGTCCTTTAGGACGATACTAGCATATTCATTTCTGACCATGATAATCTAGCGAGGCAAGATTACTGTCATTTTTGTCTTTTAATAGTATATTTCCAATAAATATATATTTTGTGTATTTTAAATTCTTTCTCTGCTGAGACAACGAATTAAATGAATATAAATATCAGAAACATCTTTCCTACTATTTAATCCATTTCTAGAGTCAATCGCTCAATATGTGTTAATAACATGTTTTTAATCATGGTTATTTTCTTATATATCATTATTATTTCAACAGCTATTATTTCAACGAAATCATTCATTAATCTCAAATGTTTTGCTTATAGAATTTTGTTATAAAACTTGACAAAATATATTATAAGTATTTAAAAATATCACTTTAGAAGATTAATCGTATCTAAAACAAACCTTTATCCCAATATTTTAATCTAAATTTTAGAAATCATTAAAACTTAACTACCAATTTTACAATGCATTATTTTGAAGTTAAAATTAAAATTCATAAATAAATCTGTATTAGCAATAATCTTTTTGATATTAGAGTTTATTATTAATTCATTTTATATTCATTAAATTTATAAAAGAGTAAATTGAATTCAAATAGGAGTTTTTGAAAATTATTGATTTAAATTCAAATTAAATATTATTATTCTTATATTTGGTTGCTTTTCAATTATCACACTTAGTACTAATATATATATATAAGGGCTTCTATCACAATACGAAAAGCAACCAAATTTCTAATGTGAGTATTTAAGAAAATTAATAACATTAATCAAAGTTAAAAAATATTCCTAATAGCTGTTGTATTGAGACCTAATGGCTTCGACCTAGCCCTACATGCATGACCACTACGAGCCGCCTCTGACCTCGCCCTCAGTGCAGCTGTCGCCCTCCGTGCTGCCGCCGGGGATGGAGCCCTACCTTGGCGAAGAGCCGATGATGAGCTTGTGGGAGCTGGTCCCCAAGATGGCCTGCCTACTGTAGAACATCTAACCCAAAGAACACTCCATTCAGAGCTTCTTCGAGATCCTGAAGACTATCTTTGACTCTCGTACCTTCCACCACCACTGGGTTTAGATTAAGTGGGTTGTCGAGCGCCATCTGGAAATGCAGAGACTCGAGAGTACGTTAAAGACGCCATGCAAGACTGATCTGGACCCCATTGGAGGCATAGAACCAGTGCCTGATCAAGAGATGCAATCAGAGCCGTTAAAGGGCGTGCCCAAGGTCAAGAGTGGGGCCCTATTTAGTACCTACTTCAAAAATAAATCAAACAGACCACGATAAACAAGCATATGTTCTCTTCATTGTAAATGGTGTTCACGTGAAAACCCAGAACTTGCCTCTATGTTTACTGAAGCAAATCAAAAATTTGGATCCTCGCATTGGCTCCTTCAATTCAGCTCTTCAGAGTAGTTGACCCAGAAGACTCAACAATCTTCCTTGGTTATGACTACTTCAGATTCTCAGACCAAATTGTAGAAGATGTTCCTTTAGCTTCATATGTTGCTATGACCTAATCCAAGTTAGCTTCCGTCCTCATAAAATACACAACTGCCTTCCCAACAGCCGATGTTTAAGCACTTATTGACGAGATCATCAAGTTTGTGTTCAGTTATGGTTTAACTGGATCATTCGTTTATCCAACTAACAACTTCACTAACAGCAATGTTGAAGATAATATCCTTGCAGCATTCGTCATGAACAACTATGCAAACATTGATCACACTGTATCAAAGCTACAATTGGTCCTGCCGCATGGGCAGATATTCAAGCTGATCAGGACTCCTCTTCCACCCCACAGTAAGACGAATGGTACTTCTATATTTCTTATAGTAACAATGAGATTCCGCTGAGCCGCTTGCAGACCCCTTTGGAGGAAGGAGCCCTCCCGGAAGAGGAAAAGCACAGCATTCACAGGGCAAGGGCACTCCACAATGGGTTTGGGGCAACAACTGGGCAAGTATATCAGAGACCTGGCTGTGCAAATATCGCACATGGACATGCACTGGCTCCCACAGGGGTAGCTGCGGACCTTAATAGCCGCCTTCCACCACCTGACCCTCGAGAATGTCTGATTTGACGATTGACTTTTTGAAATCTTCAAGTCATTTGGGGGGAACTCAAAGACCTTTTTCCAAATTATGATACTCCATTATCTTGGCCCCCGCGATAGATGTCTGAGTCGGAGACCCCATCTCCGCAGATCAAAACATGGAGAATCGCGTGGTGCCCCTGCCAGCCCCTCAACAGGAAAAATCCTTTTTGCTATTGTTTGCAATACTTTTTTCAGAAAAACCCTATGTGAAGAATTTGGGGTAAGTATTTGATCAGAACTATCTAATTCAAAATGCTTAATTACACTAAATTAACGACTATCTGTAATACATTATTTTTAAAATTTAAATTTGATTAGACAAAATATGGCCCCAAACCCTAAAGAGATAAAAACAATCTCAGAATGACAAGACCACCAGCTCCCAGGAAGAGGCCAAGATCATGCAGTCCCTCCTCCAAGTCAGAGATCAGCTTACTCTTATTCACGAGTACAGACATCACCTCGCGTCATTTTCAGAGCTACCCAGGGTCAATGAAGTCATGAGAAAATCAGGGGCACCCGCAGCTCACGAGGCTGAAGCACTTATGGCATGGCACTGGCAGGTGGTAACTGGAGCACGCTCAGATCTCCAACACTTCAACCAGGACATCGATCACTCTATGAAGAGGAGCAACCCCGGCGCCTACAAGAAGCTAACCCCCCAGTCAAAGGTCTATTAGATACAGGACAGGCTGCAACTGCTGATGGAGAACTCCGTTGACCAGCTGCACACTTTCCTCAGGAAGATCTTCGCCAAGTGTCCCCTGCTCCCAGAGAAGATCCTCATCCTCCTCGAGAAGCAGTGCGAGACCTTGGAGGCGGACAAGCTGCTTGCCTGGTACACCGCGAACATCAAGCCGTAGGCAGAGGAGATCAGACGAGGCAGGTACTCCCAAGTGCATCAGGAGTCAGTGAAAGCCATCCTAGACGAGATTGAGCAGTAGTTTGATTAGTGAGTGAAACTTGTAATTAGATTAATTTCATAGAATTAGTTGTTGGTTCATTTCATTTTCATTTCTCCCAAATTTTACAATCTTTTATAAATAAAAGTATGATATGTGATCGCATAAGTAAGTTGTTTAATTAATTTCAAATTAAAAATAAATATAGTCCTTTAATTATTAAGATTATAGTTAAAAGTTTAAAGATGAAAAACATCCTCGTTCTCTTAAGCGTGATAGCCGTTGCTCAGACCGTTGTTAAAGCCGACACCCTCTGAGACTTTTGAAATTCCCTCTCTAGTTTCAATGCTGGTACCTGCACTTCACTCATTGATAACAACTCCAATGACAGAGATACCTGCTTGGTTGCTTGCACTGAGGCCTCAGCCTACATTACCAAGATGTTCACCTCAACTGAATACACTGACTCTAAATTCAACCCACCTGAGTTCTTGTTCAAGTTAGGGGACTTAAACATTAAATTCAACGCCCAAATGAATCAATGCAGACTCGTCGAGTTAATGCAAGCCTTCCACAAGATAGCTTCAGTCAAGTTGCAAGCTTCACCATTACTCTGAATATATTAAACCTCACAGTTTGCGTTAAAACGCTGAAGCAGCAGCAGAATTACAAAGCTGTCTAGAGGAATACTCTAAAGGAAATCCACTCTGGCAACAGAGAATACCTCTAACATAATAACAAATTTAGAATGTAAAACCAGACATCTCAGTGCACAACTAGTTTCTCATCACAGGTATTCAATCAACAACCGCCAGTGAGTTCAAGCGACCCCAATGAAAACTATGATTTGATATTTAAGCAGTTGCAGAAAGCCTCAAAAGAAAAAGATGAGCTATAGCGTGAACTCAGCAGATTGAAGGACCAGAGAGATTTGATGAGAATGAAGAATTCAACATTAGGTGGCAGTGCGGGTTCTGGGGCAGGAGAAGCAAGTGGAAATAAAGCACAATAGAACAATGGATATCAATTACTGCATGTACTCTTAGTAGCAATCATTTCACTGATATTGGGCGCAATCATAAAGCAATGAGGGAAATAACAATTGGTAATCTAAATAATGAATAAATAAAGCAACATGCATTTTAGACTAGACGCATGTTTTCAAATATAATAAAAGCAGAAATGATATATATTTTGATTTCTATTTGCAAATTTTCTGTGTCATCATTATTTTACGGGGTTTTATATAAACTATTTAATCGGACATAATGTACCAATCATAATTAACTCAATCAGTCATCCAACTTATATTTAATTTGCAAACTAATATCTAAATTCCAGGATTTACTGCTTTAAATTTTCCCATGTATTTTTTAAATATAATAAAATTTCATTTTATTTATATTTTACTATTTATAATTAAATATTAATTTAAAATGAATTTAACTTAATTGTTTTATTCAATGTATAACTTATTTTTTAGCAAACTTCGTTGATCTTGTTGTTCAAGATCTCTTTCAGTGATTCATTTCAATCTTCTACACTCGTTTATTCTGTGCTTGTTATTGACACTATTTTAATTGAATAATTATTGTCTGCTTATTTGAATACCTTAACTGTATTTTTTATAGTTATTACAATATGTAATTTAATAAATATTTAAATATATATTGATGATAACTGAAATAATTCTCAGTTAAATAATAGGCTTGATAACATTGCTTAATTTTTCTTTCAAAAATTAATAAACTCTTCATATTAATGACACAATACTGATACAAATGCACCTCTTCCTCCTTTTTTTCCAGTTTATCACTCGAATGTAACTTTGAACAATCACTAAGCTGCATAAAGCTGATAAACTCTTGTATAATTGACAGCAACTTCTAGTGTCCACCATTTTATCAAACTGGCTGGTGTTTAGCACTTCCCTCCTGCGCTTCAAGATCAGTTGGTCTGGGCGGTGTTTGTGGTAATTCATTAAGCTGCTGTTGAATCCTACTGCATTTATAATTAACTTTCATTGCAGTAACATCCAGAATATATGTTAATATGTTTATATTTAATGTATTAATTAATAGTTTATTACCTTTTAAAACAAAGATCCAAGTGATTGATTCTTATAGATTATCCTACCTCTGGCTATTCCTACCATATTTAGAGATCTAGTTATCAACTTCTTGCTTTAACTGCTTTCAGCAAGTCTCTCGCCTTCCAACTGATTCCCGATATCGATTTTCTTCAAGCTGTGAGATGATCTCAACTGATGTATTTGAGATATTCCTTAAATGAGTCATATTAATTATATAATATAATTAAAAGAATGAATGAAATGAAATGAAATAAATTAGCATAGATATTGAGTAAGATTGATTGTTTTGATCTTAGTCGCTTAAGTAGTCAAAGGAAGCTTATTAATTCAGTGGTTATCATCTGCTGTAAATGTGCTTATCAGTCAAATTCAATCAAAACGCAAGAGTTATCAGGCTGTTTCGAATTTCCAGAGAAATACTCCTAAAAATAATGCAATATATTACACAAGATAAATGGAAATATATATGATATAAATTATTTTTAATATGAGTTTGATAAATATTATATTTTAATATTAAAATATTTATAAAGGAGCTTAGTGTTTCACTTAAAGCAAGAAAAGGCCAAGTGAATGCTATTTAGGTCCTGAATCATTTATGAATAAATTAAACACATTATCTGAAGTAAGTAGTACTTCATTAAATATTTAGATTATCATTTTACAATTAATAAAAAATTGAACACACTTTTTTAATAAATTTATAGTAGTTATAATCAGATAAAGTTTTTTATTAATTTATAATGAACATTATTCCTAATATATAGTATGAATAAATTAGAAAGAAAATGGAATAGAACGAGCTATTATTCTGTTTATTATTATTGTACTGATTATACTCATATAAATTCAAATTCAATCTGATACATTTCTTACTTTAATCAATATACCTTCTTTAATAAAGTCCATTATATTTAAAGCAAGCATTAATTAATCTATAATAATCCAAAGTTGTGGAAAAGATTGAATTAGAGTGTGTATCATTCATGTTTTTTGATAGGATTAAATGACTTTTTCAGCTCAAAATTGAAAACAGCTAAACACGCATCAGCAGCAATAGTGTACTTGTTGTCTATGACTTTTACTTTCTTTTGTTTACAGACTATCAACTACTATAAATAACTTAATATAGTTTCATGAGTCTGAAGGATTTATTTTTTCATATTATATTTACTATAAATTTAGAATTGATAATAACTGGTAATTATAAAGAAGAAGACTGGTTTAATTAAGCAATCTATTAAATATTGTTAGACCTTGGGTTGTAATGATTTTGAATATACACTCAAATTCTTATAGTTTAATCTGTAATTACAATCAAATAAAACTTTTATCTGGTAGATTATGGTTAGAAGTTTAGTTATTATAGTTGATTAAATATAATATGGAGTATAAACAATTTACTATAATGTTACTTCTTTATAAGTGAAGCATTTCTTGCTACTACAGTAGTTATTGTTAAAAATAATAATCATAATAATACAAATAACTCCCATAATATTTCCAAGGGATCATCCTGTTAATTAAAATTTCATAACATTTTAATTGGTAATTAGATTATTCTTATTTAATAAAGCGATTTAAACTACTTTTAGTATACTTTATACATATTTGAATTGTACTTAGATTTCATTGATCAATAATTACTCCTTATTTTTCTATATTTTTTAAATAAACTTTATTTTATTGGTAAAGTTGTCATATATAAAAGTGTGGAGAGAACCTTTCTTTTACTAATAACTTCTATAATAAATATGATTTAGTTATAATATTTAAAACTAGATGCTTTGTAATATTATAAAGTACATTTGAGGCTTTTTTTTAATTTCTGTATATCTTTTTATCAGAGCAAAGAGAATTGATGTTTCTTTATTATTAGCAAATACCTTTTTATTAAGATTTATTCATCATGACTTCGAGATAAATCAAATTAAATAAGGTATTTTATAATCTTTAATTTTTAACTTATTTCAAGAACTTTATATATTAATAACCTGTTGTTAAAACTTGTAGCAACCTCTAAAATATCCTTTTTTTATTCTATTTATTTTCCTAATATTTAATTTTAAATTTATCAGTATATTTAAAAGTATGAATTAGCCACGTTGCCAAGCTATTAGAAGTCATTTTTATTGTAGTCTCTATTATTTTAAACAATTTTTTCAACAAATTATTAATAAATTGCCTTATTTTGAATATTAATTTATAATTATAATTATAAATTCTTTTAACGATTGTGGTTAATGGTTTTCTAATTAATCAATACATATATCTTCTTATGCTGGAATATTTGAGATAAAGCATACTTATTTTATATTTCTAATCTTCAGTATACATTTAAATATTGATTCTTTTAAGTATTTGTAAGCTGAAACATCTCACTCAATTTACTTTACCTTGAAATCAGTGTCTTTAGTTCGAATTTTAAGCAATCAAAAGAATATTATTATGACCTCGCGTAGTTCTAAATCTAAATATCAAAGTCACTATTATACCTATAAATTAAATTTATACTGTTAATGTTCTTCTATTAAATTAATTTATAGGATTCTATAAAAGTTCAGAAATAGCAATTAACATTTTATAAATATTTTATTTATAATCCCTCACAAATAAAGGTTTCTTTTTTTTTATTAACAAAAAACTTAAATATTTCACAGTTAATCAGTATCAAGAGTAAAGGCTAGAGCCACTTTAAATAAATTATTAATTCGAGTTGATTACTTTGAACTAAGTTAGATAAGTGGAAGATAATCATAGTCATAAAATTAAATTGTGAAGAAATATTTGATATGCCTTTGTAATTTTTCCGCATAATCTTTATTTTAAAAATATTTCGAATTAATGATTCTTCTCATTTTTAAATCTTCATTTCCTACTAATATGATTTAAACGGTACATTTTAAATATTCTGCACTGATTGATTTATTTTAGAATAACATATTTAATTATATTAAGTCAAAAATAATAGAATGGTAATTCCATGATTGAGAAAGTTTAAAATGTTTTTACACTTTGTATGAATATTACATTTCCATTAATTTCTGCGATCTAGTTTATTTTGTTTTATTTTTGCATTATGTAATTAAAACTGATAAAAGATCTATTATTTGGTTCATTTCTATTGAGCTTATATATTTTATAGGAATTTTTTAATAATGTTACTGATAATGCACCACAATTATAATTTTTTTCTAGGAGTTACAGCTGTTATATATATATATATATTAGGATAGCTGTCATTATCAATTTTGAAGTTTAATTTTCAGCAACAATCCTGCTTTAAAAAACAATTGCTTTTATATTTATATTTTATGTTATCATTCAAAGTTTCTATTGTTTTACTATAATTAGATTTTTATTAAATATTAACTTCTATATACATTAAACTATTATATTTATTCAAACCAAAGTTCAGTTAATAATTATTATTAAGATTCATCTGATTTAAATGCCTACGCTTTCGTATCATTATGAGAAATAGTTATTTAATAATACATGTTCCCACGCTTCTAAAAATTCAGAGTTATTTTCCTAATTAGCTAGTCGATTCTTTTAAGATTTGTTTATTCAATAATAATAATAATTAATGATTTTGAAAAAATGCTTAATTCTATTTAAATATCTTATTAAATTTCTAATTTTCCTTAATAAATTCAAGTATATAATCTTTTATTAATAATTTTTATGAAATACAACTGTTAATTTAGTTTTTTTTAAAAATAATATTTAAAATAATCCATTATAAAAGATTTTAAAATGAAATTATTTTCTCAAATAAATAGATATAACTTTAAGTATTTCATATTTATTAAACACTTATATTATAAAGAAATTTTAATAACAATAAGACAGATGGTATATCTAGGACAATCTATTTAATAATGATATCGTGACTTTGGGGTTGTTATTATTACCTATAATTTTAATATTTTTACTGTACTTACCGTAAGTAGTGAGTAGTTTTTAAAGGATACAATAACTTAATCCTGTTACCAGATATTATGCCGTGTTTAACATTAAATTTGATTAATATTATGGCTTTATACTTAAATTATTAAATTGTGTCAACCTGAAGCATGATATGCATCTACTATTGTAGATTTTAGTAGAATTTAGCAGACAGGTATTAAAAATCATCAATGAATACTAGTGAAATTTGCTTGTCTGTGGATATCTACTCCTTCTAAAGTGATAAATATGTTATTTTAAGTATCGAATTCACTTTGCTAATTAACGAGTAAGTTTTGAACCAAACTATTCCCATAATTTTTTGAATGATTAATATAATGTCTACTCTTATGAATTGCTCCAATATCACTTGTCCGCTTTCATAAAGAGTATCATACAAGCCATATGTTAAAATATTGTTGTCGTAAATTTATTCAAACATAATTACTGCTAAATTAATTTATCAGGGATCGACTTTTAATATTAACTTAGTCTTTATAATCTTTTTTAGTTATATAGTAATCTCTTGGTTATTTAATTAATTGCCATCACTTATTTTGTTAACTAAAAGATATTCTCTGACACTTTCTTTTATCTTTTCTGAAATTTACTCTTTCTTTATTGAAGCAAAAGTTATGTTATTTAATCTACTGCCAGTTTTTGTATAAAGTATGGAAATCATCTTTCATAATTTTTCTTCCCTTGAAATAGTTGAATGGCATGCGGATTATATTATGATTTATTTCATATAATCTGTTTTCATCATATGTCGATCTTTTTATTCCCCATTTTATATAATGATATAATAGCTCTATCAAATAATTTATGCTAGAGTTTCTTATGAGTTACGTTAATTTTAGATTGCAGTCAAACTTCATCCACTCATCCTGAGTTTTTTCTTAGTTTATAATATTAATTAAATTGTTGGTTTTTAAGATATTCGTCCTAGAAGCTTTGATGTATTTATATTTACCCAATTTGCAATTCAAATCATATTATACGAACATTCTAGAAAGTTTTTTCAAGGTACTTTCTATACCAAGTTATCACTTTTTTAGCTAATTATTAATTAAAAAGCTATTTAACGTTTAAATATTAATATAAAATAGGAGATTTTAATCCATACTTCTACTTTAATAATTTAAATTGCTCTCTTTTTCTATTCAAAAATAAAGTAACAACTTATAAATGCAGTTAATTTTCCATATTTCAAAAAAAAATTTAAGATTCATATGTAGTATTATATAATATAACACTTGTTCAGCTACTAAACTATAATATAAATTTTGAAACTTAATCTAATTAAATTATTTTACTCTTTTTTGTACTCTTAAATTTAAGACTAATCCATAAAACATACTTTAATGGCATATATATATTTATAATTTAATAATTATTAACATTTTATGTTATAATTATTAATATTTTATGTAATATTTTATATAAATCATTTCATTATTCTATTGCTGAATATATCAATGCTTCTAAATGTCAACGGAGAAGTTGAAGTTATTCGATAACCAATATTAATTTATTTGGAAAAAGAAGTAATTAAAATAATTCATAATATATTTATAAATATAAAATAAAGAAAAACACTCACTAGAGAGTATATTAATTTCTATATTTATTTTTATTTTATATTTATGCAAATTATTTAATTGTTAGGTCAATTGAGATCTTTCAAAGTAGCAGCTGATTTTGATATTTAACTATCTTTGCGCAATAATCTTAGTAATTTGAGCTTCTAAGCTCACGCGATTCACTCCTGTAATACTCAAACAGGACTTTACTAATAATCATTAAATCGATAGTATTGCAGGGATAATAGAGTAATCAGATTTGCTTGATGAGATCATTTATTATATTTTCGAAGGTACAAGAGAGGTTTTACTCAATTACTACAGTAGAAGTAGTTAAGAACGAGTGTTTTTTATAAATATATATATATATATATAATAAAATTTCTAATTAAATTGCACTATGATTCCCTTTGTTGTCATTAAGTGGCACTTGTGTATTTAAGCTATTATTTTCATCATCAAATTATATTCAACCTTTTTCTTCAATTACAATAGTTTTAATTTATAATTTACACTTAATCTTAATAGCAGATTTTGTGGTTTTGATCTACAATATAATTATTTTTTTTAAAAATCTTAGAACTAAGTCCCTAGAAAATCAGAAACTTATCCGATAATATGAGTACAACTTGAATCAGAGTAAATAATGAAAGGACAATGGAGATTCTGAGACAGTCGGGATCTTATATTACGAAGCATAAATTATTTTTACTCATCCATCATATGCCATTCATCCAACTATCTTTTTTATTTAAATATCAAAAGAAGGTTCATAGGAGATATTCTTAAAGCCAGAAGTATTGCCTGATTTTTTTACTATGGAGTTTACTTCTAGTGTCATTTTGTTTTCCTCTTAATGATAGGGAAGTGATTTGAGCGATTTCCAATAAAAGTAATCCTTATATTGCTCATAATTGGACCATTACTAATCAAGCTGCAATAGTTTACTGAGGTTTTCAGTCCTAAGCAGCAATTTAATATATGTGTTCCTCTACACTCTTGTTATTCAGAACTTTGATAGAGATAGCAATTATTCAGATTCTAAGATTGTGAAAGCTAAAAGTACACTAAGAGTAGCTTCGAATTCAAAACTAAATTGAATTTCACATCTTCAATAAATGCACTTGTATAGCAGCATTATGACAAAAAAGGTTGCAGGTGCAGTGAAAGTATATTAGTTATTATAAAAATAAGCTGTTTTAAATATGCTAGAATCAAAATTACGATATCACAATAATCTCGAAAAAATGGTAATATTATCTGAGTTATTAACAGTATAAATCAAAACCCCAAAACCCTTTCAGTAGTTTGATTGAGTTTTTGATTGATAAAAGTAGACTATTAGTGCATACTTTATTAGGGTTTTAATAGGGTTTATGTAGGGGTTTAATGTTTAAATATTAGTAATTTAAGTGAGTATATGCGAGGTTTGGGGTCAGTTTATGACAGTGAGTATATAGATTTATTGTTTAAGTTGCGATATGGATGTGATGAATATAATGACCAACTCAGGCCTATTCTTAATTACACGTCTATAGCAAGGCTTCTCCATAAATCTCCTGCTACTGTTAGGTCTCACTGTCTATTAGCATTGAATTTAAAGAAATAGCATCTTAATTCTAAGCCTAAGAGACCCTTAAAATTTTAGCAGCATCATATTGATTATCTTATTAATGATAAGACTCTTAAATACTGGGCTTACTTCTCTCTCGCCTAGAGATCTGTGATGTTTCATCGCCAATTTCCTGAGCTTCACATCTCTGCTTAATCTATAGCTAACATATATAAAAAGAATGGAATATCTTACAAGACAGTCAATCGCATAAAGAGAGTGATTGACTTTAATGTTCCATTTTATAAGAATAATTTAAATTATATATTCGATTAAATGCAGAGGTCTTAAGAGCATAATATAAAGTTCATTCATGCTGATGAAGCTGTATTCACCTTTAATACCTTCGTATAAAGGTCTTGGTATTAGAGGTACAGCAACATTGAAGTATATGATCAAAAGGTTAAGGTTTAAACTCATGCTATACTTGGTGGAATCGGTGAAGATAGTGGGCTAGAGACTTATGTTATCCACCCTCGCTCTATTAAGACTGAATAATATATATATATAGTTTTTACAATAGATCAGAGACAAATACGCTGACGAAGAGATCATCCTGTTTGTTAATAACTTATCAGTTCATAAAATTAAAGACTCAAGAAGGGAATACGAAAGGCTAAACATAACACATGTATTTAATATTCCTTATAGCCCTCAGTTCAATGGAATTGAGCTATATTGGGGCCTATTGAAAGGCCACTACAAGAAACTTCTGCTCTATCATTTGATGCACGATCTGAAGATAGATAAAGTAGATTTTATTAAGAGTGCTGCTAAAAGAGTCAGCGATGATAAAGCTAAAGTGTGCGAAAGAGAAGGGAGATTTGTGTTTATAAATAAGTATTAGATTTAAACGAATGAATAAGTTCACAAATTAAACTTGCCCGTAAAGGGATTTGGCTTATCTTTCTTTTCTTCCTCTTAAGGCTTGCTTGGGCCCATGTTTCTTCTCTTAGTGCCAGCTCCTGCATCTATGTTCATATCTACTGGCTTTTATAAATCTTTGCAGAGTCTCTTACTAAATTCATGCTTTACCTATGACTTCCTCTCTCTGTTTAATTTGCTTCGCTCTTTCATCAAATATATAGCAGTGCCAGGTTTTTCTATAAAGTTAGAAGACTAGGCTTACTTTAGATGAATGGATGCTTCTGTAGTTCCTAGAGCCAGGTGTCGCTGATTTTAATTCCCTGCTTCTCTTTTTTCTTCAGGAGAGATGCTATAGCGTTTCTTATGAGCTTCTCATATAACTTCATTTAAGTAATCAGGTTTCAGAGTTGCAAGAACACCGAAGAAGAAGTTTCTCTCTGGCAACTCATTAGAGAGTTGCAGCTTTGATGGAAGGTAGAGAGCAACATCTGGATCACTCATCCCATCATCATAGAGGTTTGTTACTGAGATTTCAGGGTAGTTAGGTATCTCGATCATTATTATTTCATTAGACTTAAAAGCTTTTTTCTCTTCACTTAACAATGCCTTTAAGAATGATATTTTTGTTCCCTCCTGTGTTGGTAAGAACAATCCAACTATGGTTAATAAGTTAGTTATAAGTGAAAACTTACCTTGCTATCCCAAGTATCTGTAAAGATCTTCTTTACTCCTGAATTTTACTATTAAATCTTGAGATTATATTCTCTTCATTGCATCATTCATAGATTCCATCTTGCTTCAAGTTTCTATAAATGTTTATGAAATTTAAAATTATGGATATCCATTCTAAACTTACTAAAATTTTACTACTAAATAGGGAGATCCACTTGAAGGTCAACCTGAATCAGATAAATAGATAAACATGGAGGAACTTTCTCCAAGTTTCAAAATTTGACTTCCATTTTTATCAAACTTTCTCCATAAATTGCTCCTAATAATAATTAATTTAATTAGGTGGTGCTCCTAATTTATATAAAACTTAATTAGGAGGTTAAATTAAAGTTCAAAACCGTATTAGGTGGTGCATTAAAAAAATTAAATTTTTAAACTTACCCTCCTAAATTTACGAGAACAGATTTAGGAGCACCACCTAACTTCCCAAAACACATTTAGGTGCATTTTATTGTATAAAATGGATGAAATAATATATAAATTATCTCAAAATTTTAGAAGTATAAAACTAATGTCTTTCACTCTGTTCCTATTAAACCTCTCTATATCTTTGAGGATATGATCCTACTTTTGTATAAAGGTAGAATTTAAACAGCTTATATAATTATTAATAGTATTTATAAAATGAGCGGCAACTTACTAAGAAAAGCGGCATTGCTTGGCATTAGCCAGCAGAAACTTTCTTTCATGAATCAAAATAAAATTGAGACTTGCGATGCATATACCTAGTACGAACCTGAAATTCTCTAACCTTAGGTCTCAGACTTTGAATAACAATTCAGTTGTTAAATAGAAATGCAGAGCTAAGAAATTCAATGCGAAGTTCCAATAAAAATGATTGAAGAAGAGGAAGAGAAAAAAGAAATTAAAGCATTACATTTATGTGAAGAGTGTGAGAAGAACTTCACTTATAAATCTGCTCTTAAGCGTCATATCTTAGAGTAGCATTCTAACAAGCCAAAGCTCTATCTTAAGCATGATAAGATAGATGGAAAATACTTTTGCCCATATTGCAATAAACAATATAACCATTCAAGGGATTTAAAAGTTCACCTATAAAACCATCATGGCAAGAAGTTTGAAGTCATAGATCCCGAGACTGGTGAGGTCTTCCTTCAAAAAAGAAAGCCAAGACACCCTTTAGAATCTTTGGAACAAAGAGTTAAGAAAGAAAATAAGCTTATTAAAGCAGTGAGAAACCTTCCAGCTTCTGAGATAGTGAAAATCACATTGAAGATACAAGCACTAAAGCTTCCAATTTTAAATGTAATTGACCTAAAAGAATGTAAGGAAAGTTATCTTATACTTGAGGACAAGTTTGAGAAAGGTAATAACTGATAAGCAGTTCGCATACAAGATTTATCCATTCAACTACTTTAAATGCGATGACAAGTATCAAATGGAATTTGTCAATGAGTACTAAGCACTTACTAAAGCAAGGATAGACAGTGCAGATTTATAAATAAGCTCGATGCAATACTGCTTGCTCAAGATCATGTTGCTTTTCGCCTCCCTCTATATTAAATGACATTAAAAGACTACATTTAAGATTAAAGAGTTCCAAAGTAGCTACCTCTTATTCTTACAAATGTTTGCAAAGGCATAGAAGAGCTGCACACTTTAGGGTATGTTCATAGAGACTTGAAGCCTGAGAATATCATGCTTGACTATTCACCTCTCAGAGTAGTAATAATTGATTTCAATAGATCATAAAGAGTTGAAGCTTCAGGACTTGGCAACGTCTATGGTACTCCTGGATACTTCCCAGAAAGGGAGGACTGGAGAGATGGTGATATTAAGTGGGATGTATGGGCTCTGACAGCAATTATAGCTGAATGCGATATGCCAAGAAATGATTACTATGGCTGTAAGAGAGAGAAAGATTCAAAGCAGAGAATACAGCAATATCTAGAGTAGAAAAAGATAAAAGGTAAAGTGAAAGATATGGCTGAGTAGATAATCATTAAGCCTAACCATAGAGCGGAGCATACAATAGACTAAATTGAAAGTTGGATAGGAGAAATAAAGTTTAAAAAGTTGCCTCATGATGCAAAAGTATTGTTTGAATGAATAGTAAAAATAAAACCCCTCTAATACACACTTATAAACAATACATTTAAACATTAAAACCCTACATAAACCCTATTAAAACCCTAATAAAGTATGCACTAATAGTCTACTTTTATCAATCAAAAACTCAATCAAACTACTGAAAGGGTTTTGGGGTTTTGAATGGATCTATATTCAAAGAAATTTTGAAATGGCATTTTGAAAATTTATTATTATAATTATTACATAAATCATAATTCTCCTATAAAGTGAGTGGTTATGAATTTGCAATCAATGAATCTATAAGGCATCACTGAATTAATAGTAAGTATTATTATTAAATAAAGTTTGTTATAAAAGACTAATTTGAATTTGATTGTTGTTAATATAAATTTATTATTAGATCAGATGTATCAGATTAGATTGCTTTTTTTTTCAAATTGTTAGACAATAATATAATTAGAATCTAATTATACTAGTATATTATAATGATAAATAAATATAGAAATTATTCGCTAATCTTATCGGACTTCTCGGAAGTCTCGCAATTATTTTAGCTTTCAATCGTGAATTCATTGCAAACAGATTCACTTTGGGCTCAACACAGAGTTAAAACAGAGCACTCAAGTAAAAGAAGTTAGCCAGACGATGTGCCACCATCATCAATATTGCTGGTTTGACTGTTCACTTGACTGGTCGCCATTGGCCTTCAATTTGCTCCAGATCTCGAATCTGACTGCTATAACGCCATTAGAACCTCAATTCTTGCATCTGACCAACCCACTGACACCGTCAAAAGGATTAAATTAATGGGGAAAGAAGCTAAACATTCTGTCTTATTCTTGCCGATTTCCTTTGGTTTAAGGAATACTTAATTTAAGAGGAGTTACCTCAAAGATATCCTGTTATAAATTTAGAAGTTCATGAAAGTTGTAAACTTTTCCTGTTAAAATGCTAAGAATTCTTGAGGAACTCCAATGATGGTTCTAGATCTACGATCCAAGACAGCTCCTAGAAGTTTTACTCATTAACAAAGAGATCACTTATGCTGTTTCTCAAATCACTGCAACCTGCAACGTTTATTAGGTTGCCTACACATTCAACAACGGTATTGGTGAGGGTTTTCAACCTTCATTGCCAGAATCGCTGGAGGAAAGATTAAGCAAATCCCAGATGAAGTTTATGACTACTTGAATTCATCTACTAATTCAGAAAGACGACTTGGAAAGCTCTTCTAAATCATTGCTGATTGGTCTATCTGAAGAGAAAAATAGGACTTAGTAACCTATCAATAACATAACAAATTTGCTGAAACATAAAAACAATTTGACAATAATATATGTAGGCTCTTCCATAATAATTTAATACAAAATCCCATTCTTTCTCTACAATCATATTCACATCGTACTTTTAATAGTAATAATCAAACATGAATTTGATCTTGATTCTCTAATGATAATAATTAGATGTCGAAAAATAAAAATTATTAATTAAAACAATTTAATTTAAAAGTAATAAATACTTAATATTGTTTTAAACAGTATGATTTGTAACTGATTCATTTGTAGAAACTTCCTTATCTCATTTAGATTTATACTTTCTTACCTAAATTTATGAGCAATTGAGTTTAATTTGGTTCTAATCGAGACCAAAGTAGCTGGCAATTTTATAATTATTGTTTACATAAAGCAATTTTACTTTCAATTAAAAATAACCATAGTTTTATGCCATTATAAACATATTTTCTGGTTATTTTGTAAATCTTTTTACTGTATTATTTAAAGGTTTATTTGTTTTATAAAGATTAAAGCCTAAAGTAAATATTATATAGCTTTAATTACAATTTTAATATTCAGTTTTTATGATGAACAGTGATCATACATATAAATGAGTTTCTAATATTAATTTTCAGATCTATTAATCATAAAATATTAAAAATAATTAAATATTTACACCTCAGTAGTAACTCCTTCATGAATATTAAGCTCATTATATTCCCAAGTAAATGCATCCTTAGGATATTCAATAAGAGCAATCTTCTAAACTCAAATCTTTCCAATGATAACAGCTCATTGCCAAACTCTGAGTCTGAGACAAAAGGAATTCAGCTGGAAATAGTTATCAACTCTTAAATAAAGGTCAAAAGCTATAAATAATCAGTCGTAGAATTCATTGATAGTAGTTTCGTAGTCTAAGTTATTAAACTAATGGATCTTCTTGGCAACTTATTATTTAATTTGATTGCAGCATGGTATTTATTTGTTTCCTTATTATAATAAATATTTTATAGTATTTACTTATATTCCAGATAAAAAGGTTATTATATCATAAATGTTAAATTTAAGAGATAGCTAGTTCTACAGAGATCAATTTACTACATTTGATTCTTGAATATTGTCCAGTTCTTCAACTCCATTATTGTACATGGATAGTCATTAATTAACAATTGGCAAATATATATATTTTTATTTTCGTATATTCTGCATATTCTAAAGAGAAATTTATCAAATTTAAAAACTTTAATTATTTCATAGATTATCATCATATATTTAAAAGAAATTAAAACTTCTCATTTACTCATAATAGGTAGCTGCAAAAGCCATCTGGAATTAGTCAAGGATATTGAAGTATAAGTTTACTGATTTCTAGCACCAGTTATTTCTTAGCTATTACTAGATATTTTCATAAAATTATTAATATTGGCTATGTTTTGTTAATATTTAATTAGAAATTACTATGATTTGTTGAATTTTATTGCATAAAATTATTTACAAATATATTGATATTCTACTCTAATTATTTAAATTATATTTCTTATTTAAAAGAACTTTCTTGCTGCATCACAGTTTTATATCTAATTTTTATTCAATAAATTGTTTAATTTTAGATAAGTGTTTGTCAATTAAAACTATAGTAAATAATCTAAATTTAGATATTTAAAATATAAATATAAGCTAAATCTTATTTGAGATATACCATTAAAATTATAGTTTTTTTTTTTCTAAAATAAATAATGTGATAATAAAAATTAGCACTTGAAACTGCATATTTTCATTGTCAAAGTCATCAGTAATAAAATCATCATAATTATCAAAATTAATTTCACAGTTTACAATAAAATTAAGCCATGAAACATATAAATAAATATGATAAACATCTTCAAAAATTTATAATGATTATGCTATTTAATTAAATATAATTAGTTAGATAACATTCAAAACCCCAAAACCCCTTAGTGAGGTTTATAAGTGCTTTGATTTATAGGGTATAGTTGGGGTCTTATTGGGGTTAGTAGACAAAATGCAGGTTTTATGGGAATTTAATGAATATTTAATGATTATTAGTGTGCTTAAATCAAATAAATTTTATCTGCTTGTCTTTGTGATACCTATTGAATCTCGCTGTCTTTATTTGTTCTAGAATTCATTAAATGATTATCTTGGATATGCTGGAGCTTTAACTATGACCATCTCAACTATCTTCTTAATTTATCGCAGATTTCTTCTTATTTTATATGTTTTAGCAGCTAAACTTATTGATTATTTCTCATGCTTTGTTCCAAAGTATGACATACTTTCCATATCGCTCTCTAATATAATAGCAGCAACTGCCCATACATCCCACTGAACTGAGCCATTAGTCCATTTCTCTCTAATTGGGAAGTATCCAGGAGTGCCAAGAACTTTTGCTAAAGTCACTATCTCTTATCTTAAGGCTCTATTGAAATCGATAACTACGACTTCTAAAGGGCAGAGGTTAAGCATTACATTTTCAAGCTTCAAATCTCTATGAACATATCCAAGTTCATGCAACTCCTTGACACCTTTAATCATATCTGTTAGAATATCATTTAAGTCATTAGGGTATCTATTATAATATAGATAGTCTCTTAAAGTCATTTCAAATTTCTTGAGCCTTAGTGCGATGAAACCATAGCTTAATATAACACATTTAACTTAAGCAATGTTTAACAATCTCTTCTTTAAACCTATCTAAGAATCTATTTCCGTTAGCAATCTCTTCTTTAAGTCCTCTCAAAGAATCATATATTCCTTACAAACTCATTTTAATACTCTCATTTTTTTAAAAAAATAATAATAATAATAATTAATCCTCATCGGGGGCTCAAGGCCCCCCGGATGAATATATATGTTATATATATGTAAGGAACTAGTCCTTTTAATTAAAGTTGTTATCACATAAGGTGTTCAGGTCTCTTATAAACCTTTCTTGTTTTGATGGCTACCTCAATCTTTTTCTTAGTCTTCCATCTTGTGACTCCTTTCCAGAATTTAGCATTGGACTTTCTCTCTATGCCAGTTGTTCATGAAGGTGAGAGTGTCTTCAGCTTTTTTGAATTTTAGTTCGATTTTGTGGGTGTGTTACCAATTTGGTAGCTTCTTGGGACGCTTTTGAACATTGCTAGTTGCTGAATTTGCGGGAAGATAGTATCTCTTAGCTGTCTCTCTCCATATCTTTTTGCATCTACATATAAGACTATCATCTTCCTATCTTTGTCTGATAGTTTGACGTTAAGGTTTATCTTAGTGAAGTCTGTAGATTTTTCAAGGAAGGCATTGAATCCTGCTTTCTTTTATTCTGGGTTAAGATTGTGCCAGAATTGTTCTCCTATTGTTTAAGCGTAGTAACATTTTAGTTATTGCTTTGTTTGAAGAGCCATTTTGTTTTCTATCTATGAGTCTATTATATACTTGGTACTATTAATGATTTAGTGTTTCATCTTAGCTTGTAGCTTATGGCTGACATACTATATCTTTAGAACTTTGTTAATGTTGGAAGAAGTCTGTTCATTATACTGACCTGACTCTAAAATTCTGGTCAGACTTTTCTGATGAAGTGCGTCATCAAATTGGAGATTTGTGCCCTATTTGATAGTAGCCTATTTAGTAGTGATAGTAGAAGTGTCTATCATGACCACGTCATTATCTTGTTTTTCAAAAGCTGACTTTTCTCTTGGTTCTGGTATTTGGTCTGGTTGAATGAGTAGTTGGTTGTTTTAGATAACTCCTTGGTTAGCTATATACTCAAGAGATTTAATGGCTAGGTTAGCCACCTTTTAGGTTGTCTCCATTTATATTTGAGGGTATTTAATAGTGAGAACAAAAGTTTAAATTATTTCAGCGAATCTTTCTTCTCTGAAGTGGAATTCGGTGTCTTGCTTCTTAATTGCTTCAGTCATGTCGTGTCGGTGCTGAATGTTCTTTGTTTGGTTGTACTTTTGCAGCTTTAGAATTAAGACAAAGAGAAGGTTCATGTGTGACTGGAAGACTTATAAGTTTTTGACTTGAAGATTTTGAAGCTCTGTGAGATCAAGTGGATAGTTCTCATTGAGAAGCTTGTCGGTTCCTTGTCTGCATTTTTCGATGAGTGTGAAGAAGCTTGTGTCTGTGACTTTAACTTTGTCAATTAGTTTTTTTGTGTTTAGTATGAGCTCAGTTTACTTCTTCATGACCTATGGTATAGAGGTCCATCTCATGTAGTTGGGTTTGAGCTTGATATCTTCAAAGTTTTTGAGGGCAGGATCTTTATCTGGTGCTTTTTGTTTCTTCTCTTTTTGAATTAAGAAGATAGATTTTTATTAAATCCTGGTGTTTTGAGCGTGGTCATTATCACCCTCTTCAGCCATCGGTTAACCGGTCGATTTTATGAACCAAAACTAATTACTTAGAACTTTTCTTCTTGTTCTAGTGATCGTTAAACATTGAGGGTCTGATAGTTAACTTTTTAATTTTTTCAAATTAAAATTCTATTTTGCTCATTTTTAATGAGATAGCTGAAAGGGTATACCTTGTATGCATACTCATCAACTACTATAAGCTTTGCCTTGTTAGGCACATTTATGTGCAAGTAATTTTAAATGCAGCTACTAAGTTAAATTGCATTTAATGCAGGAATACTCATAGCTTTCGCTTGGAAGCATGCTAAAACAGTATGATCTGCAGGCTAGTTCATTGATTCAAAGCGACACTGTCTCTTGAGTTTCTCCTTTAGCTCTCTTTAAGACTCAAGAATTTTTGATTTTCTTTTAGCAGGTACAAGTTTTTAAGTCTCCTTGTCTTAAATCAAGAATTCACTAAGATGATGTTTTGCGCATATGCTTCTTAACCTTTGCTGAGTGAGTGTAAGACTTCATGCATGTTTTGCATTGGTACCTTCCATCCACTTTGTCATGTTTAAAATAGATCTTGGCCTTGCCAGAGTGTACCTCTTTAATGTGCCTCTTCAAGCTAGACTCAGTTGAAAAGAAGTTTTAGCAGTCTTCACATTAAAATGTTTTAATTTTTTCTATTGGTTTGCTGTTCCTTATCTTCTTCAACCAATTCAACTTATGTTTAAACACCCATCTCAGCACTCTACTTCTTGTTTTAAACTTAAATTTTAAAGACCTCAGCTTCAAAATCTAGAGCTCTTAGTTCAACCTCCTTTTCAATATAAATTACTTCTGGTTTCTTGGAGGAGCCAAAGTTGAGAAATGGTTAACCTGTTCCAAGAGAAACAGCCTTACGATTTAAGTTAGCCGCCATGTTTAAATTCAAATTTAAGTTTCTATTATAATACTCTAATAACCTCTCTAGTTATAGTTACACTGTAAAGGAGTTGACACTTCAGCAATAATAGTTGATTATAAGGTGTTAGAAGTCATATTTATACTTAGTTTATAACTATAACTTTTCTAATTTCATGCTTAATATTATTAATTTTGGTACCAACATTGAAAAAAATCAGGTTGGTACTGATACCAATTAGGTTTTAAACCAGATTGAAACTTTTCCATTAAACTTCACTTTATTAAAAGTAGGTACTAATTAAGTTTTGTTACTATTAAATTGGTACCAATTAAAATTAAACGAATTTAGTACCAGTACTAATTAAATTTAAACAAATTTAGTACTAATTTAATGGAACTAAATTGATAAAAATGGAGCTCCATCTCCGAAGTTAGTTACAGCTTATGCAAACTTTATCCACGTATCTTTACAGGGTTGACCTTCTATAAGATGTCCATATTTAATACTAAAATTTTAAACAATAGGATCCAGAACTCTATACATTATGATTTGAAATTCAATAACAAGAGAAGGAACAATGATAAAATCTATAAGTACTAAAATGAAGAGGGTTGAAGCTTAAGAAATGATCTCAAAATTTAGAAGCAAGGAAGATCTCTATCGATACCTCACTCAACATGGTAAGTATGCAGCATATACTTAATCATATACTATAGTGGGATTATTCCTTCCAACGATGGAAGGTACTAAAATTTCATTTTTAAAAGCTATACTTTATGATGAGAAGAAAGCCTTAAAAAACAATGAAATTAAGTTGATATAAATACCAAACTACCCAGAGATTTCAGTCACTAATCTCTACGATGATGCGATGAAAGATGAAGAGTTGGTAGTTTATCTTCCTACCAAGAAACAACTCTCTAACAAGCTTCCAGGAAGGAGCTTCTTCTTTGGTGTTCTTGGCACTTTAAGAGAGAGTTATCTCAGAGATATAATTGAAGAAGCTCACAAAAAACGCTACTCTATTTCTCCTGAAGATTAAAAGAAGCAAGGCATACTAATAAGCGAGACCTGGCTTGCGGAGCTTAAGAAGCATCCATACCTCTCTAGTAAGCTTTGACACATAACTTTGTCGGGAAACCTGGAACTGGTATATTCCTAATGAAAGAACATGCATAGGTTCACAGAGAGAGAAATTCATAGACTATTCATGAAGTGAGCAAGAGGCTTTATAAAGATTTTTAAAAGCCAGATGAAATGAACATAGATGCAGGAGCTGGCACTAAGAGAAAAATATGGGCCCAAGCAAACCATAAAAAGACGAGAAGAAGGAGAAGCCTAATCCCTTTCTGGGTTAATTTAATATGTGAACTTATTCATTCATTTAAATCTAAAACTTATTTATAATAATAAACATTCATTCTTCCTTCTCTCGCACAAACTGTTGTCTTATCTATGCTTACTCTCTTGCAGCTACTCTGAATCAAGTCTACTGTATCTATAGACAATTATGCATTAGGTGATATAGCAGCAGCTTCTTGTAGTGGGTCTTTATTTAACTCCAGTAGAATTCAATTCCATTAAATTGAGGACTGTAAGGAACATTGCAAACAGGAGTAATGTTTAATTCTTCATAAGCTTTCTTAGACTACTTAGTCTTGTGAACTGAGAGGTTGTCAACAAACAGGTTGATCTCTTAATCGCTGTATTTATCTCTCAGCTTATGTAGGAACTCTATGTACTACTCTCGCTTAATAGAGCGAGGATGAATAAAATAACTTTCTAAGGCCAGAGTCTTCACTAATACCTGCTAAAATTGCATGGGTTACAACCCTTACTTTCTAATCGTAGACTTCTATATTATCGTACTTCTTGTATCAAGACTTATTAATAAAGGTGTTAAACGTAAACACAGCTTCATCAGCATGTATGAACTTGATGTTATTGTCAAATATCCCTCTGCATTTAATCATATATATAGTTTAAATTATTACTATAAAATGGCACTGTAAAATCAATCACTCTCTTCTTCTGTTGACAGTCTTGAAAGTAATACCATTTATTTTATATATGTTGGCTATAGATTATGGAGAGATACGCTTGTCAGGAAACTTGCGATGAAACATCACAGCTCGCTAGTCTAGTGGAAAGTGTGCCCAATACTTTAAAGTCTTCGAATACAGAGGTAGTCAATATGGTGCTGTGAGAACTTTTTTTTTCTTGCAGGATGCTTTCAAGTGCCTGATTTATAATGGTAAACAGCCAACAAGCAATGATACCTAACTGTTGAGGCACTCTTGCGCAGGAGCTTTGCTATAGCTGCCTAATTCATTACTGGTTTGACTTAGTCTATATTAATACTTGTACCATACCTAAGCTTAAGCAATAAATCTAAGTATTACTCATCATAAATAGACCCTAAATTTCGCTAATTTCTATTTCTTATTTTGCAAATTGGCCTAATTTCTCTACTAACCCCAATAAGACCCCAACTTTACCCTACAAATCAAAGCACTTATATACCTCACTATGGGGTTTTGGGGTTTTTAATAAATCTGTTATTTTCATAATGCTGTATGAAAACATTAAATATTAAGAAATTAATTAAAATTAAATAACTAAAAAAATGAAAAAATTAAATTTTTTTTTTTGATTACTTTAAAAATCTTATGTTTAATTATAAATAAGCTGAACTTTATTATTTACGATTAAAATTTAATGCATATCATATATCAATATAATTAGTTATAAATGGTAGATTATATTATCTATTTGCCGAATTAATGTGTTAAATTAAAGTAAAAATATCTCGATTTAAAGAAGTAAAAAATTGTAGCGCAAAGAATATTATAATGATAGTTGGAAGATCCAATAACTTAACTATTCAAGGGCATTTGATAATTATGCTTTCTTTGCAATTGCAGCCTCAGATCTTATTTATTATCTAACTTCTTGGTAGCTGAACCTTAAAATCCTTAAAAATAGGATAATAATCAAACATGGAGTTCTCTGCCTCCCTACAACGAGTATATCTCGAAAGTAACTTAATGGTATTCTTAACACGCTCAGTAGGTTGCGTTGTAAAACTACTTGGATGTCGGAAAAGCAATAAAAGAATATTAAGAATGAAAGGAAATAGGCATTCTAAAAAGATATGGGTAGGCAGGACAAAAAATATAATTAAAAAAATTGAATTTTTTTAATTCATTAATGAATTGATTTCTCAAAAATCAATTCAAGGAATTAGGGGGAAGGGGATAAAATAATAAGAAAGAGGGAAAGGAAGAAAAAGGAAGAATAGGAAGCAAATTAAAATGGAAGAATTCGATTTAAAGTTTTGAAGTGCGTCAATAAAAAAATGAATTTTATAAATATAAATACAATCCACACAAATGCCCAAGATAGTCACGGTCTATTATTCAAATCTCTCATTTCCTTACCTCGTGCGTGATTTTCACGCGCCTCAAAGAAACAGGTTCCGCATTTTACTTTTACACGCTTTTAAATCTCTTAAGGGCTCACCGAAAAACCCCAAAATCCCTTCGGTAGTTTGATTGAGTTTTTTATTGATAAAAGTAGACTATTAGTGCATACTTTATTAGGGTTTTAATGAGGTTTATGTAGGGGATTAGGGTTTAAATGTAATGTAAATTAGTGTTCAAATGCGAGGTTTGGGGTCATTATATGACAGTGAGTATATTGATCTGCTGTTTAAGTTGCGTTATGGATCTGATGATTACATTGAATAACTCAAATCTATTTTTAAAAAAAACGCTTCTATGCTGCTCCTTAAATCTCCTTTTACTGTAAGATCTTACTGCTTGTTAGCATTGAATTTAAAAGATAGCAACTTAATTCAAAGCCTAAGAGGCCTTAAAAGTTTTAGCAGCATCATATTGATTATCTTATTAATGATAAGACGCTTAAATACTGGGCTCACTTCTCTCTGGCCTAGAGAGCTGTGATTTTTCATCGCCAATTTCCTGAGCTTTACATATCCGCTTAATCTATAGCGAACATATATAAAAAGAAATATCTTACAAGACAGTCAATCGCATTAAGAGAGTGATTGACTTTAATGTTCCATTTTATAAGACTAATTTAAATTATATATTCGATTAAATGCAGAGGTCTTAAGAGCATAATATAAAGTTCCTACACGCTGATGAAGCTGTATTTACATTCAATACCTTTATATCAAGGTCTTGGTATAAAAGATATCGCAACATTGAAGTATATGATTAAAAGGTTAAGGTTTAAACTCATGCAATTCTTGGTGGAATAAGCGAAGATAATGGTCTCGAGACTTATGTTATCCACCTCGCTCTATTTAGACTGAATAATATATATAGTTCTTACAAAAGCTCAGAGAAAAGTACGCTGACTAAGAGATTATTCTGTTCGTTGATATCCTGCCAGCTCATAAAACTAAAGACTCAAGAGAGGAGTATGAAAGGCTAAACATAACACCTGTATTTAATGTACCTTATAGCAGTTAGTTCAATGGAATCGAGAAGTTATTGTTGGCTATTGAAATTTCATTATAAGAAATTGCTGATCTACCATATGATGCATGATATAAAGATAGATACAATCGATTTTATTAAGAGTGCTGCTAAGAGAGTCAGCGATGATAATGCTAAAGTATGCGCTAGAGAAGGGAGATTTTGTGTTTAAAAATAAGTTTTAGATTTAAGCGAATGAATAAGTTCACATATTAAATTTACCCGTAAAGGGATTTGGCTTCTCTTTCATTCCTTCCTCTATGGCTTGCTTGGGCCTATGTTTCTTCTCTTAGTGCCAGCTCCTGCATCTATGTTCATTTAGTCTAGCTTTTATAAATCTTTGAAGAGTCTCTTACTCAATTCATGCTTTACTTGAGATTTTCTCTCTCTATTTAATTTGCTGCGCTCTTTCATCAAATATATAGCAGTGGCAGATTTTTCTATAAAATTAGAAGACTAAGCTTACTAGTGATGAATGGATGCTTCTGCAGTTCCAAGAGCCAGGTGTCGCAGATCTTAATTCCTTGCTTCTCTTTTTCTTCAGAATAGATGCTATAGCGATTCTGTTGAGCTTCTTAGATTACTTCATTTAAGTACTCAGGTTTCAGAGTTCCAAGGACACCAAAGAAGAAGTTTCTCTCTGGCAACTTATTAGAGAGTTGCAGCTTTGATGGAAGGTAGAGAGCACATCTGGATCACTCATAGCATCATCATAGAGGTTTGTTACTGAGATTTCAGGGTAGTTAGGTATCTCGATCATTCTGATTTCATTAGACTTAAAAAGCTTTTTTCTCTTCACTTAGTAGGGCTTTTAAGAATGAGATTTTAGTTCCTTCCTTAGTTGGCAAGAAGAGTCCAACTATAATGGATGTATTAATCTTAATTAAGAGCTTACCTTGCTATACCAAATATCTATAAAGGTCCTCTTTACTCCTGAATTTCCCTCTTAAATCTTGAGATTATATTCTCTTCATTGCATCATTCATAGAGTCTATCTTGCTTCCAGTTTCTATAAACGTTTATGAAATTTAAATGTTTGGATATCCATTCTGAACTTACTAAAATTTTACTCCTAAATAGGGAGATCCACTTGGAGATCAACCTGAATCACATATATTGAGAAAGATGGAGGCTTTCTCCAAGTTTCAAAGTTTGACTTCCATTTTTATAAAACTTTCTCCATTAAATTGATCCTAATAATAATTAGTTTAATTAGGTGGTGCTCCTAATTTATTTAAAACCTAATTAGGAGGTTAAATTAATGTTCAAAACCGTATTAGGTGGTAAATTAAAAAAATTAAATTTTAAAACTTCCCCTCCTAATTTTGCGAGAACAAATTTAGGAGGACTACCTAACTTCACAAAACATATTTAGATGCATTTTAATGAATAAAATGGATGAATTAGTATATAAATTATCACTAAATTTATGAAATATAAAACTAATGTCTCTTACTCTGTTCTTATTAAACCTCTCTAAACCTTTGAGGATATGCTCTTCCTCTTGTATAAAGGTAGAATTTATATAGCTTGTATAATTATTAATAGTATTTATAAAATGAGCGGTAACTTACTTAGAAAAGCGGCATTGCTTGGCATTAGCCAGCAAAAACTTTCTTACATGAATCAAAAGAAAAATGAGACTTGTGTGCCTCAACCTAATTTGAACCTGAAATTTTCTTACCCTCAGACTTTGAATAGCAATTAAATTGTAAAATAGATATGCAGAGCTAAGAAATATAATGTGAGGCACCAATAAAAATGATTGAAGAGGAGAAAGAGAAAAAAAATAAAGATAGATCATTTTTGTGAAGAGTGTTAGAAGAGCTTTACTTATAAATCTGCTCTCAAACGTCATATTTTAGAGCAGCATTCTAACAAACCCAAGCTCCATCTTAAGCATGATAAAATAGATGGAAAATATTTCTCCCCTTACTGTAATAAGTAATACAATCATTCAAGGGATCCAAAAGTTCACCTTGAAAAACACCATGGTAAGAAGTTTGAAGTCATAGATCCTGAGACTGGTGAAGTATTTCTTCAGAAAAGAAAGCCAAGAGATCCTTTAGAATTTCTGGAGCAAAGAGTTAAGAAAGAGAATAAACTCATTAAAGCAGTGATATACCTCCCTGCCTCTGAGATAGTAAAAATTACTCTCAAAATGCATTCACTCAAGCTTCCAATATTGAATATAATTGGCCTAACTTAGTGCAAAGAAAGTTATCTTATTCTTGAAGATATATTTGAGAAAAAAGTCATAACTGATAAGCAGTTTGCTTACAAGATTTATCCATTCAATTACTTTAAATGCGATGACAAGTATCAACGGAGTTTGTCAATGAGTATCAAGCTCTTTCTAAAGCAAGGGGAGGACAGAGCAGATTTATAGTTAAACTTGAAGCAATTCTCCTTGCTTAAAATCATGTAACTTTTCGCCTACCTTTATACTAATGAAATTCAGTGACTATATCCAAGACTAAAGATATCCAAAGTAACTACCTCTTATTCTAACAAATGTCTGTAAAGGTATTGAGTAGCTGCATACTTTAGGATACGTGCACAGAAATTCAAAGCCTGAAAACATTATGCTTGACTTTTCACCACTCAGAGTGGTAATAATAGACTTCAATAGATCGTAGAGAGTTGAGGCTTCAGGACTGGCCAACATTCGTGGCACTCATATTAGGTGAGATATCTGGGCTTTAGCAGCAATTATTATAGAGTGCGATATGCACAGAAATGACTACTATAGTTGTAGAAGAGAAAAAGATTCAAAGCATAGAATCCAGCAGTATCTAGAGTAAAATAAGATAAATGGTAAAATGAGAGATATGGCTGAGCAAATTATCCTGAAGCCTAACAACAGAGCAGAGCATACAATTGACTAGATAATTAGTTGGTTAGGAGAAATTAAGTTTAGAAAGTTGCCTCATGATGCCAAAGTACTGTTTGAGGGAATATTTAAAATAAAACACCTAAAATACAAACTAATTTACATTACATTTAAACACTAAAAACCTACACAAACCCTACTAAAACCCAAATAAAGTATGAAATAATAGTCTACTTTTATCAATCAAAAACTCAAACAAACAACAAAAAAGGTTTTGGGGTTTTGAATGTGCAAAACAAGACATTTTATCTTTAAAAAGCTTAGTAAATTAAAGGCACTTAAATTCTTCGGATCCTAACTTTTTAATGAGGACAGATGTCTTCAATCTGACTTCGAATTCACGTAAAATGGATAGTCAATTAGTACTATAGCTGGGAGACAATTCTCTAACGCGGTTTTGGGCAACCTTTGGGAACACGTCGAAAAACTCGATTTAAAGTTTTGATGTGCGTCAATAAAAATATGAATTTTATTAATATAAAATATAAATACAATCCACACAAATAGCTCAATATATTCATGGTCTATTTTTCAAATCTGTCGTTTCCTTACCTCGTCGTGATCCTCAACTCTCGAAAAACGAGATTCATATACCAAAACATACTTTTAACATCTCTTAAGGGCTCAAAACACCAAAACACCTTCAGTAGTTTGATTGAGTTTTTGATTGATAAAAGTAGAATATTAATGCATACTTTATTAGGGTTTAAATAGGGTTTATGAAGGGGATTAGGGTTTAAATGTAATGTAAATTAGTGCTTAAATGAGAGATCTGGAGTCAGTATATGAAAGTCAGTAAATAGATCTGCTGTTTAAGTTGCGTTATAAATCTGATGATTACAGTGAATAAATCAAACCTATTTTAAATTACACTTCTATAGCAAGGCTGCTCCATAAATATCTGCTACTGTTAGATCTCACTGCTTGTTAGAATTGAATTTAAAAAGATAGCTAGCCTAAGAGACCTTAAAAGTTTTAGCAGCATCATATTAATTATCATATTAATGATAAGACGCTTAAATACTGGGCTCATTTCTATCTGCCTAGAGAGCTGTGATGTATCATCGCCAATTTCCTGAGCTTCACATCTCTGCATAATCCATAGCGAACATATATAAAAAGAATGGAATATCTTACAAGACAGTCAATCGCATTAAGAGAGTGATTGACTTTAATGTTCCATTTTATAAGACTAATTTAAATTATATATTCGATTAAATGCAGAGGGCTTAAGAGCATAATATAAAGTTCATACACGCTGATGAGGCAGTATTCACCTTTAATACCTTCATATCAAGGTCTTGGTATAAAAGATATAGCAACATTGAAGTATATGATTAAAAGGTTAAGGTTTAAACTCATGCTATTCTTGGTGGAATAAGTGAAGATAGTGGCCTCGAGACTTATGTTATCCAACCTCGCTCTATTTAGACTGAATAATATATATAGTTCTTACAAAAGCTCAGAGAAAAGTACGCTGACTAAGAGATTATTCTGTTCGTTGATATCCTGCCAGCTCATAAAACTAAAGACTCAAGAGAGGAGTATGAAAGGCTAAACATAACACCTGTATTTAATGTACCTTATAGCAGTTAGTTCAATGGAATCGAGAAGTTATTGTTGGCTATTGAAATTTCATTATAAGAAATTGCTGATCTACCATATGATGCATGATATAAAGATAGATACAATCGATTTTATTAAGAGTGCTGCTAAGAGAGTCAGCGATGATAATGCTAAAGTATGCGCTAGAGAAGTAAGATTTTGTGTTTATAAATAAGTTTTAGATTTAAGGGAATGATTAAGTTCACATATTAAATTAACCCATAAAGGGATTTGGCTTCTCTTTCTTTTCTTCCTCTTAAGGCTTGCTTGGGCCTATGTTTCTTCTCTTAGTGCCAGCTCCTGCATCTATGTTCATCTCGTCTGGCTTTTATAAATCTTTG
Organism: Oxytricha trifallax; assembly: GCA_000711775.1. Lineage (NCBI taxonomy): Eukaryota > Ciliophora > Spirotrichea > Sporadotrichida > Oxytrichidae > Oxytricha > Oxytricha trifallax. The sequence continues at coordinate 45,825 of ARYC01002748.1, forward strand.
AAGAGCCTCTTACTCAATCATGTTTTACTTGAGACTTTCACTCTCTGTTTAATTTGCTGCGCTCTTTCATCAAATATATAGCAGTGCCAGATTTTTCTATAAAATTAGAAGACTAAGCTTACTAGTGATGAATGGATGCTTCTGCAGTTCCAAGAGCCAGGTGTCGCCGATCTTAATTCCTTGCTTCTCTTTTTCTTCAGAATAGATGCTATAGCAATTCTGTTGAGCTACTTAGATTACTTCATTTAAGTACTCAGGTTTCAGAGTTCCAAGGACAGCAAAGAAGAGTTTTTTTCTGGCAACTTATTAGAGAGTTGCAGCTTTGATGGAAGGTAGAGAGCAACATCTGGATCACTCATAGCATCATCATAAAGATTTGTTACTGAGATTTCAGGGAAGTCAGGTATCTCGATCATCCTAATTTAATAGACTTAAAAGCTTTTTTCTCTTCACTTAGCAAGGCTTTTAAGAACGAGATTTTAGTCCCCTCCTAACTTGGCAAGAAGAGTCCAACTATAACAATTGTATTGATTATACATGAAAACTTACCTTGCTATACCAAGTATCTGTAGAGGTCCTCTTTACTCCTGAATTTACCTATTAAATCTTGAGATTATATTCTCTTCATTGCATCATTCATAGAGTCTATCTTGCTTCCAGTTTCTATAAACGTTTATGAAATTTAAATGTTTGGATATCCATTCTGAACTTACTAAAATTTTACTCCTAAATAGGGAGATCCACTTGGAGATCAACCTGAATCACATATATTGAGAAAGATGGAGGAACTTCTCCAAGTTTCAAAGTTTGACTTCCATTTTTTATAAAACTTTCTCCATTAAATTGATCCTAATAATAATTAATTAAATTAGGTGGTGCTCCTAATTTATTTAAAACCTAATTAGGAGGTTAAATTAAAGTTCAAAACCGTATTAGGTGGTAAATTAAAAAAATTAAATTGTAAAACTTCCCATCCTAATCTTGCGAGAACAAATTTAGGAGGACCACCTAACTTCACAAAACACATTTAGATGCATTTTAATGTATAAAATGGATGAATTAGTATATAAATATCTAAAAATTTAAGAAAAATAAAACAAATGTCACACACTCTGTCCTCATCAAACCTCTCTAAACCTTTGAGAATATGCTCTTACTCGTGTATAAAGGTAGAATTTAAACAGCTTGTATAATTATTAATAGTATTTATAAAATGAGCGGTAACTTACTTAGAAAAGCGGCATTGCTTAACATTAGCCAGCAAAAACTTTCTTACATGAATCAAAAGAAAAATGAGACTTGTGTGCCTCAACCTAATTTGAACCTGAAATTTTCTTACCCTCAGACTTTGAATAGCAATTAAATTGTAAAATAGATATGCAGAGCTAAGAAATATAATGTGAGGTACCAATAAAAATGATTGAAGAGGAGAAAGAGAAAAAAGAAATAAAGATAGATCATTTTTGTGAAGGGTGTTAGAAGAGCTTTACTTATAAATCTGCTCTCAAACTCATACTTTAGAGCAGCATTCGAACAAACCCAAGCTCTATCTTAAGCATGATAAGATAGATGGAAAATATTTCTGCCCTTACTGTAATAAGTAATACAATCATTCAAGGGATCTAAAAGTTCACCTTGAAAAACACCATAGTAAGAAATTTGAAGTCATAGATCCTGAGACTGGTGAAGTATTTCTTCAGAAAAGAAAGCCAAGAGATCCTTTAGAATTTCTGGAGCAAAGAGTTAAGAAAGAGAATAAACTCATTAAAGCAGTGATATACCTCCCTGCCTCTGAGATAGTAAAAATTACTCTCAAAATGCATTCACTCAAGCTTCCAATATTGAATATAATTGGCCTAACTTAGTGCAAAGAAAGTTATCTTATTCTTGAAGATATATTTGAGAAAAAAGTCATAACTGATAAGCAGTTTGCTTACAAGATTTATCCATTCAATTACTTTAAATGCGATGACAAGTATCAAACGGAGTTTGTCAATGAGTATCAAGCTCTTTCTAAAGCAAGGGGAGGACAGAGCAGATTTATAGTTAAACTTGAAGCAATTCTCCTTGCTTAAAATCATGTAACTTTTCGCCTACCTTTATACTAATGAAATTCAGTGACTATATTCAAGACTAAAGGTATCCAAAATAACTACCTCTTATTCTAACAAATGTCTGCAAAGGTATTGAGGAGCTGCATACTTTAGGACACGTGCACAGAAATTCAAAGCCTGAAAACATTATGCTTGACTTTTCACCACTCAGAGTGGTAATAATAGACTTCAATAGATCGTAGAGAGTTGAGGCTTCAGGACTGGCCAACATTCGTGGCACTCATATTAGGTGAGATATCTGGGCTTTAGCAGCAATTATTATAGAGTGCGATATGCACAGAAATGACTACTATAGTTGTAGAAGAGAAAAAGATTCAAAGCATAGAATCCAGCAGTATCTAGAGTAAAATAAGATAAAAGGTAAAATGAGAGATATGGCTGAGCAAATTATCCTGAAGCCTAACAACAGAGCAGAACATACAATCGACTAGATAATTAGTTGCTTAGGAAAAATTAAGTTTAGAAAGTTGCCTCATGATGCCAAGGTAATGTTTGAGTGAATATTTAAAATAAAACACCTAAAATACAAACTAATTTACACAACATTTAAACCCTAATAACCTACACAAACCCTATTAAAACCCAAATAAAGTATGCACTAATAGTCTACTTTTATCAATCAAAAACTCAATCAAACTACAGAAAAGGTTTTGGGGTTTTAAATGCGCAAACAATACAATTTATCTTTAAAAAGCAAAGTAAATTAAGAGCACTTGATTTATTCAGGATCTAACTTTTTAATGAGAGCAAATTTCTTCAATCTGATTTCAAATTCAAGTAAAAGGGATAGTTAATTAGTACTATAGCTGGGAGAAAATCTTCTCTCACGCGGTTTTGGGCACCTTTCGGGAACACGTCGAAAAACTCGATTTAAAGTTTTGAAGTGCGTCAATAAAAATATGAATTTTATAAATATAAAATTTAAATATCATCCACATAATACAGTTTGTTACCATATCTTACGACAGATTATAAAAACCTTGGATATGGGTTGCAATCACTCTTTAGAATTATCTTTTATCAGAAAGTATATAACTTCAATCAAAAAGTATACAATAATCGGGGTAGTTATTTATAAATTATTATCCCTGGATCATTTTTAAATTAGTCAAATATATTTTGACTGAGAGATCACCATAGTATGGAACGTTGAAAATTTAACATATCTTGTTTTTAGTAGTCTTTGGGACCTGAGAGAAGTACTTTTTGAATCTCATGGTGACATGCTCCTTTTGAGGCAAAAACTCTCCATATTTTTAAGAATAAATTATTTTACTACTAAACTTAATGAATTTTAAACAATCACTTTTGTTTTTAAATTTACTTTCAAATTCTCGAGCATTATGTCCTCTAATTTAGGAAATTTTCATAGTCTATTATATAGAATAAAACTAATTTAAGTTTTTGTTTAAGATTTTTGATTTATAAAAAAATAATTGATTTTAATTATAAATTCAGTATGAAAATATTATAAACTACTTGCAATAAATTATTTTTTTTCTTCATATATAGTTCTGTTTTTAATTAAACACTGATTTTACTTTCAATTGTTATTAATAATTTAATTATATTTATTTCATAATTAATCTATAATATTTATGGGAGACTCTGATAGTTCTAAGTTCCAAAATAAATGAAATAATTGATAAAAAGACTTTCATTCTTAACTTAAATATTTATTGCTATTAATACTTCGTAAATTCAAACAACAGATTATTTCTATAAATTAAACTTTGGTAACTTGTAGATTATGACCAATAATAGTTATAGGTAAATCAAATTTATTTTAACTAAAAAAGAGAATAGAAATAGGAAAATTTTCGAAAATTTAATTAATATTTATTTAACACCATTGATTTCCAATAATATTACTATTTATAAATTGTTAAAATGTTTATTACCTCCTATATTCTCCTTAATATTCTAAGAACTAATACAATTTTATAGAAATATTGTCAATTCACTCTTATGTAGATAATTTTTTATGATAATATTGAGTACTTTTGAAATAATTAAATTCTTATGAAGGTTTTTCCTAGGATTTTGCGGCAAATTCTAACTTTCTAAATTATTGCTGATTTAATATTATTTTAACCTCCTTTAAGAAAATAAAATCATAGGTATAGTAAAAAACATAACAATTTATTATTAAAACACAAGAATGTAAGAGAAATAGAAATCTGCCATCTATAAACTTAATAGTCTAGTTTAATTGAAGATTTGTTGGACACATCATAATAACTCAGGGTAATATGCAAAATGATAACTCAGGATCATGAGCACATATTTTTCTAATTACCAAAAAATGAAGACATAGCATCCAGAAAGTCTGGCAAGATATGGAGGAATATTAGCAGCAAGTGTGTAGTGGTATTTTCGAGTAGTTATGATTGCAGGAAATACATGACTAGCATCCATAAAACCAACTCAAGACCAAAACTATATAGCAATCAAGGCTTTCTTCAAAGACTAGGTAAAACTCAAGTTCAAGTTTTTAAAGGCTATAAATTACTACCTATTTAGAGAAAAGTGAAAAATTTAGAAAGAAAATTACTCACTCAACTAATAGTGTTTAAAGGAGACTTTAGGAGTAATAAAATGTGTGAAGATAAAAGAACACATGCTTTGAAGAGATACATAAAGCTCGACAAAGTTGTGCTGATGGATCAAGTATATCAAATTAAGGAAGGAGTGTACTATCCAAATCTAAGAGATCAAGAAATATTAGCAAAAACGATAGAAATGTATTGGAGCATGAGATGATTTAAATATGGTTTATTAACTAAAAGAAAGATGTCGACAGACAGCTCTTGAAAATGCATGGCGATAACGAAATTAAATAGGACAGTGGATCAAACAACAAATTAAAGGTCCTAAATGGTTCTGGTATATATACATCATATAAAAATAAATTATTCTTAAATAAGAAAAGTCTCCGATATAATGAGTGATTAAATTTATAAATAGGTTAAATAATTATTTAATTAAAATAGCATTATAAATAATAAATGGTCTTAGATATGCTAAGCTTTCTTCACTTTTATTGTTAATTTCATTGGTTTCGACAAGATTTCACAATCTCATTAGAGTCAAAATTCTAAATACCAATGTCTTTTGAGATTTCCAATTAATTTTTAGCTTCTATTTCGATTTAAAAGTAAGATATATATAAATTTTTAAAGTAATATTCATTAAATTAATTACAATCAACATCAGTATGCATCAATGAAAAAATATTTATTAATATTTTGTCCATTTTAAATGATAGCTAATAATCTAATAGATCGTTTATTGATCTTCCTCTCTGTTCTTTTCTATTCTATAATATACTGAAATATTGTGTAAGTACTCAAATCTTTATTAGCTCTTTTGTCCTTCTCATCATTAATTGCTTTACAAATTATTAATATTTAAGTAAAGGCTCAAATGAAATCATTTGAATATTTCACACTATTATCTATGAAGTGATAATCATAATAAATATATTTATAATGTAAATTAAGGACAACAAAAGAATTTATTGATTATTTTTATATCCTCTTTTAATAGTTTACAAGGAGCATAAATTTTCAATTATTAACTTTGTGAAATGCTTTTGAGCTTCAACAGCTACCAATGACTGGTTATTGCATAAATTATAAATCTCCTTCAGTAACAATATAGCTCCAATTATTAAATTTCAATAGTGCATTATAATAGGGGTATAATATCAAATTGTTTGCAAGCATCTCTTTCTAAAATACTGAAGTTACTTTAAATTAAATTGCGAAATTAAGTTTCATATATGTAAAATTTTTGCTATAGCTATATATATATATATCTAGTTTTATAATTAACTTTCTTACATTAATTTGAAATTAATATTACTTATTTTAGATTGTATAAAAACGCATGGTTAAATAGATTTGAAGATGAAAAGCTAAAAAATAATGTAAATTATTTCTCAAAAAAATGTGAACATTATTATTTTATTAGCCAAGGAAAACAGAACCATAGACTTATAAATTTTAGATAAATTATTGGTGAAATGTTTTAGATTATAGAATAATTAAGATTATTAGTTTTCCACTCGGATGGTATGTTGTAAACTTTATATTAATTTTAAGCAATTTACAAGATTTAATTAAAAGAAATGAAATTTCCAATTTAAAAACCTTAAGTTTTACACTTTAAATTTTCTATTTAATCATTGATGATTGATATGAGTAAATTTCCAATATTGCTAGTCATAAAAGTTCTATGTGATAAGATTTTAAGCTTAGTATTTCATATTTGTTAATAAGTAAATCCGTCAATACATTGTAAGCTTTATTTGATTTATCTTTCCACTGTAGCATCGCATATCAAGATCGTATACTCTATTTCTATGTTAAAATTAATAACTTTTTATTCTTTAATTATCAAAATTTATTCATTATCGAAAATTAATTAATTGATAAACATAATTCAAGAACAAAAAATATGGACTAGTTTCACTTGTATATCCTTAAGCGATGGAATATTAGTTAGTTCTGTTGAAACATGTTTTAACAGCCATCTCTAGGCTGAGTTGAATTTTTTAGTTTTTATTAAATGTTTTAGACAATCATTAATGCAGCTATGGTTGGCCATCTCCTGCAAGAATTCAGGTCCTACTATGGCTTCACTTATAATAACAAGCACTGAAAAAACATCTTGTTATTAGTTGCCCTTTAGAACTTGAGCCCTATTACAAGTATAAAGATAAGGTATCATGGGTAGCATTTCATCGCTGCATACTTAATTTTTCATGGTCGAGTACTTAAAGTTAGTAATAAAGACTGAAACTTATCCTTTAAAATATACTTTGACGTTTTCTGGCTTTAGGTACCTATGAGCCACTCCATTCAAGTGTAGCTCCTTTACAGCATTTATAAACTCTCCGAGGATAATTTAGAGTGTTTTATTTGAAGCTTTTTTCTATAAAATCTCCTTCAGAGTTGAATCATAATATCTGCTGCCAAATACAAGCTATGAACTATCAACATAAAGCCCTCTCAAGTTATCCTAGAGTTTCGCATTTTGAGATTGGAGCATTAGAACAAATTTGAAATGTTGGTGAAGTCCATGAACCTTGTCAAAGTTATGCTCCAGTGACTTAAGTTTATGTACCTTAACATGGCTTCTCTTTGAGCTTATTTGATTTTCTTAAGCTCTTATTAAGTTTAGGTTTTAAGCTTGTGCTAATAAGTTCCCAATCTCAAGTGATATAGTAAACGGCAAACTCCTGATATCAAGTTTTTTAAATTAAGTTTTACTCTGAACTTAAGTTTATGTCTTTGGTTTCGAAGCTTTATTTTGCTATGACTAAACTTCATTCAGCTTTTAGCAACTTTGATTGATCTATTGTCTGGCACTATGAATATTAGACTCTTCTTTTTAAAGGGATTCAGCTTCATATACGAGATTCTAAACTTCTTCAATTTCCTATAAGCTTACAGGTTCGGGTTATTAGTTCAGCATATTTGCGACCTAAAATAAATATAAAAAGCACAAGTTTACAAGGGAAGTATAGCCTGAAGACAAAAGTTGCTCTGCTGAATGTACTTGAAAGTGATCTTTAAGCGCTAAATAGCTTCTATATACTTCGTGAGTTTCTTTACAAGCCAAACATCTGTACTAGCCTCCAACTTTCAAGTGACTATAGCAACCCTCAGATCTTTTATGGATTTTTGAGTGCCTTTTAAGTTGCTACGGAGTATACACTTGGCTGCAAGTAGGACATAGAGCGAGAAATTTCGACTTGTATGCTAGGTACTTTGACCTCACCGCTCTTCTGCTTTTCCAACTCTTGTATAGCTCTTTATATTCAGGAACTTTCTGGCTAATATAACTAAGCGGGGTTGTTTCAGGGGTCTTTTCTCGACTTTAAATAGTTTCAAAGAAACTAGAACTCAGATCTGGCTACAGAACCTCTAAAATGCTAGGATCGTCATCAAGTAAGATTATGACTTAAACTTAGGTCTTCATATTTAGTACTAATAATTTTGATTAAATTTCAAAATTTTATTTAAACACATCAACTCTTAATTAACTGGATTTATTCTCAACTATTAAAAATGAGCAAAACTTAGGATGAGTTTTTTTGAGTAAAAACTTAGGCGAAATAGATTAAAGAAGAAAACTCTTGTGGTACAGCAAATAAATTAAACACATATTTATGAGTAAAAGTAGTAAGTAATGAATAAAACGCTTAGATAATATTATTTCAAAAAAAATTTCAAATAATGCCTTAAAAAGTCTTTGTTGACATAAACTTAGGTTATAGATTTTAATAAATTATCAAAACTTCAATATTCTTCAAGGACTTAACTTTATGTTCTCGAAGACAATACAATTATTTATGAGAAAATTTATTTACTATTTAATATGTTGGCTGGTTCCCATTGGCTAGATAGCCAACTTTGCTATTTAATAATTAATTGGGACCTAATTATAATTCATTTCAGAAAGACTCAAAAACTCTATGAACATAAGTTTCAGGTCATAGCAAGTCACGAACCAAAATTAGTTGGTAAACTATAGGCACCTTGAGGGAAGATTCAACACCAAGAGCGATTTATACAATTATCTAAAATTTTCTTGTAAGATATTATTTTTAATACGTATAGTGGGATATCACTTACCAACCCTCAAGAAAACAAGTTTGAGATTTTTAAAGGATGTGCTGGGAAGAAAAAAAAAGAGCTACTTAAATCCGCCGACATAATTTACGTGAACGTGCCCACATACCCTGAGATTTCTGTAAGCAATGTCTACAACTAGTTTAAGAATGATGAAATACTTGCAAAATATTTGAATATATACGAAGGAATTAGTGAGCTCCCAGACAGGGAATTTTTCTTTGGCGTCATCGGCACCTTGAGGAGCGAGTTTTATAAGGCTTGGTACATTCTTAACAGTAGCTGAGAATGTAAGGGCATATCGAGGAAGAAAAGTCTGATAATATTGAAATCAATAAAGAGCTGCTCAAAGAGCTGGAGGCTATGCCATACTACTCAAGTAATGTCTATTGCTTAATCAAAATTATAGGAAAGAAAGGAAAAGCCTTGTCGTTACTGAAGCAAAATTCTCAGGGCAGGAAGTAGCAGAAGAAGAGGAAAAAATATGAAATTTCTTGCAGCTACCAATAATACATGGATGAATAGGATCATCAAAACTTTAACAGTTAGCGGAAACAAGAAGATGCGACTATGACCATGCTAAGGTCTCCACCGGCAAAAAGGCTTTAACAGTGAAATTTTATGTATAACATAAACTTAAGTGTTAACATAAATTATTTATATATTTTCTCAAACTTATGTCAAGAGACTATTCATCTTTTTTATGTGTCTTCTTTCAGTGCACCTACAGTCATTCTGATCAATATTTTCCAAGCTTTCGACTATGATATTTTAATGTTCTCTATTTGACATCTTAAAGTCTTTCTCAACCATAGTTTTCTTATAGTACCGCTTTACCCTTGAAAAAATTTCCTCAATACAGTTGAAGCATGATGAGTATGGAGCATTGTATATAAGCTTCCATCCTTGGTCCAATGCAAAACCTTTGACAAGTTAAGAGTGATGGCTTCTGAGGTTATCAAGGAAAATGATTAAATTTTAGCCTTAATACTTAAACTTAAGTTGCTCAAATCCTTGTAAAATGTCATTTTTCTTAATAGAAAATTTTCTTAAGACATAAGTTTCAAGTCCACACTCTGCACTCACCATGACGAGTGCTGCCATTGTGTCTAACTTCATTCCTTCTTTAAGTATTACCTAATTTTTATATAACCCAGCCCATGAATTGAAAGTAGTTTGGTATGGTTTAAAGATAGTCTCGTCAAGATAAATAATTTTGAACCCCTAGTCATACAATTACACAACTTTCTCATAAGTACCTAATTATTATGTATAGATTTGCTATTACTTGAGTGGAGTTAACCTATAATTACTTCTGGCAATTTTGAATTTTATACCATGATCTTGATAAATAGACCTCAAAAACGAAAGACTCAATTTAGACTCTGGATAGCTTCTATGAAAAAGTTTGGCTCTTTGATTTAAGGAGAGGTGCTTCTGATGGGATAATGTAACATCGCTTACTAAATACTTAAGTTACTCCATTGTAATTTTATTCCTTCTTTTATCATGATTATATACACTATTAGCTATTTGGATCGAAAGCTAGCACTATTTTCTAACAGTGTATGTGCCTATGTTCAAAATTCTTGCTATACTTTTTACTGAGTTGAATGTGTTTTAGGTAGGCGATGGAGTCAATGTATGGATCCTAAGTAATAATATAAGTTGAGAAGTATATTCTTGATAGTTTTGATCATTAGTGTTTTTCATTTTATCCTTGAATTATGTTTATCAATTAATTAATTTTCGATAATGAATAAATTTTGATAAATGATGTAAAATTTTAATATTTAAAATATTTATAATTATATTTAGCATTTCTTATTTCGAAAAGACGGTTTCTTTCTCTATAAATGATGTTTAATAATTTTATTTTCACAAATTATAATTGAAACTTTCGCTTTCATTCCATTCTTTAATATTACCAAGAATTGGTTTCAGTTTCAATGTCATAATCATGCTAATTATATTCATTATTAACATCAAATAAACTGAATAGCATTTTATGATGCCTAATTCTTGAGTTCTTAAGTGATTTTCTATAATTCAGTTCTACTCAAACTCTTTAGCTTGACTTGTTATAAAAGTGACAAGTTGATATTGATTATGATCTGCATATATATTTTTTCATAAAAATATTGTGTAGTTTGAATATTATTAACTTCTCCTCTGATAGTTAAATTAATGATGTATTTATAATAAAATGTATGATTAATTAATTATAAAAAATATCAAAATTATTTATAGATGCATATGGAGATACTGATGATGTAATTGCACTCACGAAATATGTAATTTACAAGAAATATCTGATTTTAATTAATTTATTAGAACCACGATATTTAACCAACAGAAAAAAGATGAACACCTAGAGAAACAGCTGAGAGAAAAGGCCATAGAATGTTTATATGGTTAGATAGAAAGAATTCAAAAAGGTAATTATAATAAAGATAAAACATTTTTTAGATATAACTTTCTTAAACTAGTTCACATAATTTTATTCTATATTTATATAACTGTTACAAATAATTTATTTCATTTAAATAGAGCAAAACCCCCCTCGGTTAAACTTTAATTTACATTCCATAGATTTTAGAATAAGTATAAATTCTCTGGTTTGCTATAGTAATAGCTCTTAAAGTTAACACAACTAAATATTAATTATTAATATTTAAGTGTATTTATTCAATTTTATATCGATATAAATTTAGCTCTTTAATCTTAAACTCTTTCTCTGTTCTTGCTATTATAGCTACTATTGTTGTTAATTTTTAAGCAACACTATACATTGGACTAAAAGATGCAATAAACATCAAAGAGAGCTGATTTGAGAGGATGGCAGTTTGAAATTAAAATATAATGACCCTTATAAAATAAATTGTAATGTTATGCTTCAGTTATTTAATTCATATCTATATATATATATATATATATTAATTTTAGTGCTAGCGAAATCATGGAGTAGCGACCAATACATAGATCGATAAAGCAGCAAATATAGGGGACATAGCTCCTGGCAGAGATACCATTGCTACTGGCAAGCTCAGACTAAAAGAGACTCATAAATGCCAAGAACTCCCACTTCAAGGTGGCTTCATCAGTAAGGAAACCACAAATCTCAAAAGACTCAGATCTAAATGCGGGAATGCAAAGAGAGCACTCTCAAAGAGCTGCTAAGCTTCAATTAAATGCGTGACACTTGATGAGGATGAATACAATAATAAATAAATTAGGAAAAATACCGAGATACTAAGGCTCAGATAGAAATTATCAGTTGATTCTACATGCAAATGGAAATATTTAAGGAATATTATTAATTAAATGTGATTTTGTATATTTAAATTTATCAGATAAATAATACTATTAATTTAGAATAGATGCCTCCTATAAATATTTATATTTATATCTTCTGTTATATAATAAAATAGTCTCAATTTTATAAATATTGGAAAGTAAAAATAGATAATGCATTAATTCTTACATTAATTAAAGTTTATATATTGCCATGATTTTATTTGTTTTAAATCATAATGATTGTAATTTAGTATTTATTCCATAATAATATAGATTATTATTATTATTATTATTATTATTATTATTTTTTATAGCATTTAAATTCATATATTCATTTTATGATATTAAAATTTATGCCTATATCTTGACAATTTGATTTATTATTTTATTTTATATTATTTATTGAAACTTTATTGAAATTGAAGATTTATTTAGCTAGTACAATTAGATTATAAGTTGATACTTTAAAATTTTAAAGAATTCTTATTTAATGTGCAGATATTAATAAGCCTGTTTGCTTGAGCCAGCTTCTCCAAAAGTCTTATTAAAATCTTTTATTTAATCTGTTGCAGTCAGAATGAATATTGGAATATTTATTCATTTCAGCCTTAATAAATAATATCCGAAGTCATCAAATTAATAAAAAGCAAGAATAATCCATGAAATAACTGCCTTAAGTGATTATCTTTATATAGTGCAAATTAAATAATTTACAATTTTAGAATAAATTAAAAATTCTTAGATCATGTAATTTGAACTTACTCTTTTTTAATCTCCTATACAATTTTTAAGTTCAGCTCTCAGCAAATTCTGGAGATTTTTATGAAACGCAAAAAAATATATATATAAGTGCTACAAAAAATTAATGTGCTACATAATTCTTAAATATACCTATTCTTGCAATAATGAATTAATAAAAATAAAACTCAAGGTATATTATATTTATTTATAGCAAAACTTTCATTATATAATCTGCATTATAAATATATCGCACTAAATTATTTAAATCATCGCGCGGAAATTTTAATATTTAAGAGTTCTCTCATGTGATGGCTCCAGCATAGTTTTGGAATTGTGAAAATTTTGATGACAAAAAACTATTTAAAAAAATGTCATGCAATTTACAAGACAACCTAACTCAAAAAAGAATTTATTTCTATCCACCGTGTAAATGTAATTGCTCCATCATAATTACAGACAAAATATATTATTATTATTATTATTATTAAATTTGGAATGCAATTTAGCAAAATAATTCTTGAATTTACATTAACACTTTGACTTAATTTTTTATAAGAGATTTACTTCATTTTTATTGGAATATATTCATTGATTTTACTGATCAAAAGATGATCTTTATTTAATTCTAATTATAAAATATTCATTTAATTTACCGTACTCTTCATTATCATACTGTTTTTATTAATCAATTATTTATTTAGAAGAGCATCTGTGTTAGCTACATTAAAATCCTCAAATTATAACACATTTTAACTTGCCTACAAGTTAAATACATAATTACCCAAACAAACATAAATTACATTGATTTATTTATAAAATACATATTGATTATATTGAGTATACTCATTAGTATTAATTAGTCAATTCTGGATACATAGGAGAGATTGGTATAATTCCTCAATTTTTAACTAAGTAATCTTATATTGAATTAATACACTCTTGATTGAATGCAAACTTACATTTATTTAGTTATTTATTCAAGAGTTTACACACAATTTATTTGTTGGGATAATGTAGTTAAGCTTTTATGCTTTATGATTAAGATTGCTATTCGAGAACACGGATATAGTGAATGGTTCGTTAATGGTTTTATGATTTTAATGTCTTACTTGTTAAATGTTCAAATTCAACTGTTTTCAGGCCTAGAACATCATCTTCCTTTATTTTTGACTTGATCATGATTACTTGAACTGGAAAATATTCCTTTCAATAGTAATCAATTCACATATTTATGATTTCAATAGTACCTTAGTTATCCCAAATTTCTTTTTGTCCATAACATGAGGCAAACTATTTACAGAACTAATATCACTAATTTGCCATTTTCTAGATTTAATATACATAATTCAGATTAAATACAAGCAAATACAACGAAGATTAAATTATATTTTACTTTTTTTCATTTTTTTCTTAAATAAATTCGCTTCATTAAATAATAATAATAATTAAACTTATTCATTTAAATTAAAAACATTTTTATTTAACTGTTTAATGGTTTATTATATATTCTATTAATCAGATCCTGAATATGTTGATACCCAAATATTCCAAATCAATTAATACCCCAAAGATATATTAATACTTAAAAGAGTAATTTTTTATATAAGAAAGTTGTTTAACTTAAATAAAAAAATCATTCATTTTTATAAAACTATTTAATTTGGATTATATTTCTTATAAATAAGTAAGTAAATTACATAACTGTAATAATAGTTTTAAGAATTATTATCTCTATTAAAAAAACAACAAATTCTAAATCCTCATTTAATAAGTTTTAATAGTAAAATAATTATTTTATAAATACTATTATAAAAATGCTAATGAATACATTATGATCTTTGAGTGGTTCCTTTACACGAGAACATCCTTGTTATTTAGTGATCCATTCCATCATAGCTATAAAAACTCACTATATGCTTTGGGAAAGTACTCCGGTAGGTATTAATTTAAAAATTGGGGTATGTGTGTGAAAAATGGTATTTAAACACAAAATAAATACGACTACATAAATAAGTATCACAATGCTACCAAAGTATAAATGATCAAAGCTATCGCAAATAGTTACTTGACTTTCTCTAACATTATACAAAGATCTAGCACCTCAACGAAATTTAGAAAAGTTGTAAGTTCATTTTAAGAAGTCCTCCTACTTGAGGTGTAATAATCACACGATGTAAGTAAATTAATTTTACTCTAAACTGCTTATTTCAGAATTCACAATTACTAAAAATATAGTAAGAATAGAAAGCATTTTATTCCTAGCTGCCAAAGAACAAAATACATTCAATTCTAACAAACTTAAAGGCAGATCTTTAATGAAATAAGCTGTTTTTAGGGATTCACAAGCTTGACTCAAGAATACCAAAGTGATCTATTTGAAAATACTCATTCAAGAAAGAAGTCGAGTCATGCTAATTGAAAATCGCCAACGCACCTCCTGTCCAACTAAATGAAATTCAAACTCATGCCAGAGGAAAACAATACAAGCTGCTGAGGAAACACATATTGAAATAATTGATTTCATCATTGCAACCAATCAAAGATTTAGAAATGTGCAGAGATAATTGAGAAAGTAGACATTAGAATGGGATAAATTATTAAGATTCTCAAATATCTCGCTCCCCAATATGCCCCACTCTTCTTGAGTCTCCATCCCCTACAATAACAATTAGCTGCTTGAATTGGTGATGAGATCCATTTCTAAAGTTGAGAATTACACATTGGAAGTTTTCAATATCTGAAATTGAAGTTGTGTATGAAATCAAAAATTTGCACTTCAACAAATTAGAGGGGAGATTCTAAGAATTTTCTAAGAGCACAAGCAAAGATAGTGGAAGCAGTAATTATGGATATAAAGTGGCATGTGAGTAACCTGGATACTGGAAAAATCTTTTTAACAGATGTGAGCCAACCAAAAGCTATTGATGAGAAGGTTAAGAGAAAGATGAGCATCAAGTCCAAATATTCCTCTTATCTTGATTGGAGAGGAGCTTTACTACAATATAAATAGCGTAAAAAGCGGACCAGTAAAGATGAACAATCCCAGAACTAATAGTGCATAAATATCGAATTTGGAATTAAAGTTTTCATTAATTATTCGATATTTATGCACTATAAGACTACAAATTAATTCAAATATTTTTATTTTTCAGTCATTTGAACGAGAGTGTAGATAATGTTGAGCAGAATATTAAAATGACAAATAAAAAGATTATTCCCATCTTAGAAACACTCGAGTATTTATATTTTTAAGACTAAGTAATCAATATTAATGATTAACGAAGACAAAATCTTGTCGTTTATTTTATTTTATTTTTTCCTATTTTCAACATTCATTTACATTTTTTATTACACTTATAATACATCATTAAAGTCTATGTTAAGCTGGTTATTAATTTTATTTGATTATAAGCTAATAGGATCAATCTATGTATTATTTCTAAGCCTAAAATCACTATAAGATTAAAGAATATGTTTGACCAAGGAATTATTCGTATAGCACAAGACTTGATTTACTTAATCTTTATTTGAACTTCAAGAATAGATCTTTTTTAAAAGAAGTTTTTTGAATTTATCTAAAAATAGTTTGGCTTAATCTTATTATTGAGTAGTAAGCATACTTAAAATTAAAGATAATTATAATTAAGTGTAAAAGGCTGTTGTTTCTTTTCTCCTTTAAACTACAATTTAAGTGCTTTATTTGTTTATCTATAGTTTAATTAACTGATAATATATCGTCAAGTTTATTATTTATACTTGACATTCACTGGTTAATCAGTTACATATACCATTCCTCTCATCTGAAAAATATTTGTCTATTTACTTTTAGTTTTCCATATATACTTTATAATAAAAGAATTTGAAAAATAGGTCAAAAGAAAAATCAATAAAAAAAACAGCTATACCAAATTAGTTTTTAAATTACCGATAAGTTCTTCAACATTATAAAAATAGGCACTTAATCATTTCAGCGGTAATAGCTGATAACCCACATGCTGTAGTCTGTATTTCTCAATGTCTTGCCATGATTTTCAATGTATCTGAATGATGGCACAAAGGCTTTAGAAAGGGCTAGAACACCTGCCAATACAATTACTAAAGTAGATTGTCTTCCGATTTTCTTAGCTACTATAACTAAAGCGTAAATATCTCAGTCTGAGCCTACGCAGCACCAGGGTCCAATCCAACCTTTAAATGGGAAATTGAGACTTTGTTAAATAATGTAGACGACAAATGTACCAGTAGTTGAGGAGAATCATGTACATACCAGTTGATGAGTCAACTGAAGAGGGACTCTTTGATTCAAAATAAGGGTGCTGGAGATTGCTCTATCATTAAGACCAAGGCATACCAGGGTATTTCCTCCAACGAATGCAGAGTAAACGACTGATCTAACAGTTTGCATATTGAATATAATATCCCCTGGAATTGGACCCTTGGCGACTTTAGAGCATGTTTAGCAATAATTCTCTTTGTAGCAATGACATGAAAGATAGCAGTGGTAGAAGGCCCTGAATTCATTGCTTTCTCAGTATTTATCAACTTGTAATCTCTTGGAATCTGAGCGTGCTCCTCTTGGTGCGAAGAAGTCGTATTGGAGCTTTGAGATACCAGAGTGGTTGGGAATTTCATTGGTTGAGTAGCAAACAAGAATATTGCGCAAAGTAAACTGCTTCAGGATTCCACAATTTCGTTATCCGTAATAACACTGCATTTCAATTGAAATTATTTTGATAGTGGGGGGAATCCGACTGGGAACCCTACACTACATTATTGAGGAAAGCGCAAAATCGTGAAAGGAAAAGGGCAGCAGCCTCTATATATTGTATTTTTAGCAGACATAATTTCTCCTCATATCCAAAACCAGCAAATAGTCTAAAACTATCACATGGAAATTCAAATGGTCTAGAGTAAATATTGATCCTCGATTATCTCGGCTCCTGGGATACTTGTCTGAGTCGGAAATTCCATCTCCTTGCGTCTTTTGATGGAGAATTGTGTGGTACCACTGGCAGCCCCCATTTGAGCTTCCACACTTTACTTTATTTGCAGCACTATTTTTTTCCCAAAATGCCTAAATTTGCCAAGATAATCAGAGTGAACTCAAAAAGATGTAAGTCTGACAAGGCAGTAAGTGCTCTGAAGATTAAGAATATGTTAACAACGGCGATGAAGAAGGCAGCGACTCCTCACATTATAGCTGCAATTAAGATGGCCAGGATAACGTCAATGATACGAACCAGGAAGAAAGAGATGTTAATGTAAGTATAACACTCTGATTGATGATTTTTTTATTTTATGAGGAGACGAAGAACTTCGTGATTGAATTGCATGACATTACTTAGAAATTGGCTATAAATTCATGGAAAAACACTTAAAAAATAGGTTTAGAAATCACAATTAGAAAGAAAATACTCTCAGAAATTGAAGTTTCAATTCTTTCTTATAACTTAGACTAGAGAAAAGATATGATTAGACGAATTTCATCTTTGATGGCAATGGAAGACTACAATAATGAATAAGGAGATCTAAGATTACTTACCTGGGAATGCGAGCGGAGCGAGCAACAAGAAGGGTCGGACTTGGCTGAAAAAAATGGAGAAAAAAAATATTTTTTAGAATCACATATAGCTAACCCTTTCAGTCGATATCTAAAATCCTACATAAAAGATGTACAAAATTTTCAGAAGCTGGCCCAAATGAATTTTGGGAAAAAAAAAGATAGAAAAATTTCAAAAAAAAAAGAATATTCTGTCGACCATCTTATGATGGGTCCCTATTTTGTATAAAAAATCCCAGGTAAGTAATAATGATTACCTTCAGTTGAGATATTTAATATATTAGAGATCTCCAATTAAATTTTAATCTCTTTTAATTAATTTCTCTAATTCACAATTCACAATAAGGAGATCTTATTCATACTTTACTTTAAATTTCTATTTATAATTATTGCACTCAATTATTATATCTTCAAGCAATAAATTTACGTATTGGGTTTTGTATTTAAAATTTAATTCTACCTATTTCTCAAATTCTTTTATATTTAAATAAATTATGAATAAATATAGTTGTAGATTAATTATGTTCTTAATTGTGATATTTATGAAAAATAAGTGGAAAACTTTAAAATAAAATGAAAATGAATTTAAATAATAAGTATTAGTATAGACAATTACAGAAATGGAATCTAGAAACAGCTTTACCATCTTTCCAATAACCTTCATACTTTGCTTCATCTGGCCAAACCTATTCTGTTGTTCCCATTTTTTCCCAGTGCCACTTGAGGTCTTGGTCAACTGACGTCGTCACTCCAGCTGGTAAGTATTGCTGAAATAAAATAATTTTAGATATGTTTTTTGTAACTTACAAATTTTAGTGAATTACTAGCTGCTCCAGAGACACCATCTTAAGTTTTCCTTATTTAAATTATAAATTTCAATTTTAATTAAAGTTTTCCACTTATTTTTCATAATTAAATATTTAATTAACTTTCATAAATTATAGAATATTTTCTTGAATAGGTATGATGTACGGGTTAAAGTCAGTTGTATTCATATGTTTCTGCTTTGCTTCATTAACTTGCAAATATTCAAACTTAATGACAGAACCTTGGGCACACCCAGACTCTAGTTTGTTAGAGTAATAATTTCATTTACTTGAGAAAATAAGTACTTAATCGAATTTCTTATACTTTCCTTAATTAGATTCTAATTATACTTAAAATATAAATTATATACTAATTTAACTTCAACTTGTAGGCAGAACTTGAATTTAAGTAAATATGACATTTTCATCACATCATCTAGCACCAATAGTGCTGCATTCAGCAATTCTTGCGGAATACCACTTAGTGAAGAAATGCCTGGTTTTTGCATTGAAGCATCCAACAAAAAATAGTAAGAAATCCTTTGAAGAACGATGTAATTAAAATTATTAACTAAATTATCACTTCTTTAATTAATATAAATTAAAACTTTATAAAAAGTATCTATTATGATGATTATATATTTATCTATTGAAAAAAATTGTATCTAGTGTTCATTAAGTTTGAGTTAGAGAGCGATTAAGTATAATATCGAATACAAATAAATTATCACATATTAACTAATAACAATTCATTTTTATCATTAAGTTAAGTTAATAAAAACTTTAATTTCAAAAACAATATCTTACCTTTTAATTGATTAATTAAAAGGTAAATCATATTAAATAGGCTATAAATGGAATTGAAATAAATATTTGAATAAATTAATTTAATTTTGTTTATTTAATGACGATAGTAAAATACAAATGACATATTCAATTAGACTATTAGGGTCAGTATTTAGTTTGAATATTTTTTATTTAATAATAGAGTAAGTGATTATTATTTTATTCTTAATTTTTAATCAGTAGATATATATATATATATATCTTAGGTATGGTGTGTGAATCTATCTTAAACTTAGAAAAAAATCAACTAATCAAAATGCCAATTGATAGACTTCCTTCCACTTCTACTTAATAGTGATTCTACTATGTATTTAGAAGCTTTTCTAATGATTATTGAAGCTATAATGTAGATGATGATAATTAACGAGTTAAACTCAAATTAAATTACTTAACAATTCACTGTTTAGTACTAAAATCAAACCATCAATTTTAGTAGTGACGTAGACGTATCTGAAGTGAGTTGACGTGGCAATCAATGACGTGGCAAGTCGTGAGCTAGAAAAACTCCGAAAACCACCTCGCCCCCCATTCCACTTCTCACTTTACCGTGATGCATACGGGATAAGAGCCTAGCTATTATGATGTAGATCAAAGCCTTTACTCCATCAATGTTTTTGGAATTTTAAACACTGAGTTAAGAGTACTTTAGATAATTAAATTGAAATAATGGACATGCTCATTCGACTTTAAATATTTTAAAACCTATTGCAGGATTAATATCATACATACTCCATGAAATTTAATTACCTATTCTCAAGAAAACATTGAAGCTATTATTTTCATTAGCATCAAGTTTGTGTTCTAATATTGTTAAAAAATAAATGAAATGGGAAAATGTGAAAATGTGGAAATAAAAATAAATAAATAAATATAAATAAATAAATAAATAAATAAAATGTGTAAGTATTTAATATCAAACCCTTTTAACCAATTAAAAAAAAACCCTAAATTATATAAAAGCACCCTTTTATAACCAAGAAACCCCTGGACCATATTTCAAAAACCCCAAAACCTCCTTCGATCGGTAATTTAAAACCCCTAAACCCTTTTCGTTTGAAATGTAGTGTGTTTGATAATTATGTATTAATATGAGATAAATTGCCCTTTATTAGTTCTTTTTGCAATGTATGATTACCTAGTGTATAGAGAGCATAGATTAAAAAGAGAGGAGTTTTATAAGTGTAATGGGCATATGTATGAAGGTCATTCGAATTTTCCATCGCAGTTCTAGAAGTGAAATTGGAAGGGCGGTGATCGGTATACTAATACATTAGAGATATCCTGCATTGAAAGGACCTCCATCTAAAGAAGCACGATCGGAATCCAGTTGGAAGGGTTGCTTGCTATCATAAGCATATGTCAAGGTTGCTTCAAATACAAAGTGGGAAAGTGCGATAGCAATTGCCATGATTGATTATTATTATCATTATGGTCTTGTATTATAAATTAATCTTTTATAAAGGAGGATTCCCTTTAATAGGCTCAGCAAAATAAATTGCTTCCGTAACAAACATCATCAGACAAATCCATAGCGCAGAGTGTGCAGCCACTTTTTGATACTGAACACCCACATGCCTTGAATGTCTTCTGCACTTAAGCTCTGTATGATTTCAGAGACTCTCTTCACCAGCTGCTGTCTAGAAATGTTAGATAGGATTATCTTACTTGGAGTTTACAGTGTCCACTTTGAGTTGCTTCTTGACAAACGAGAAGAGCCACCTACTTTAAAGGATTCAAACAGGGCGAATACTCGGCATTTAATAGAACATTCACCTTGAACTTCCTGGCTGTCTCGAGCATCTCTGAATATTTATGAATGACAGCGTTATACATCAAGAGTACCACCTTCTTAGAGATGAGATCTTTGTCCGTTCTTACACTTAGCAAGGTATGATAGATGAAATTCTCAAAGAGGGAGGAGTTGAAAGCGCCATCTATGATTTGACTTGAGAGGATTCGGTATTAAGATATGGCCGCTATAAATGACATCGAGAACTGCTGCCTCTTATTGGGGCTTTTCTAGATCCAAAGCTCCCTCACCTTCATGCCATAGCTAACTATATTTTGCTTCATTTCACTCTCGTATTCTGCAATGCTATTAAACTTGGAGGCTTCCTGTTTTTCATCAAAGTAGTCTTAAATGCTCTGTACACACCTCAAACTTTTCGCTCTCTTCTTTCAATTTGAATCCTATATTTTGACTTTCAATCAATAGTAAATGCTACCTTGACTCTCGCTGAGCTGGTCTATAGAAGCGCTGATCACATTCTAGGTCAGCCTTAGCTTTTTAGGAGTGATGCCAAACCGATTCTCCTTTAGTTTGTCTCCCACCAAGTCCACCGATATCTTCCTCGAGCTTGACAACTTCAACTTGGAAATTCGATCCAGGACTGGAGTGAACTCACTCCTCAATTTCTTCGATGGGAGATCCTCCGAAACCACTGACTTGACCGAGCTTGGGATTCTGAAATTCTGAAAGTTTTTTGTTAAGCTCAACTACTAGTTCAGGCTCTCTGGCACTTCAGGAATTGGGGAAAGATCTTTCTTCAGAGTTGCTTTTGATTTATAAGCTGGAGTTTATAATTAGTAGGTCCTGGCCTAAAATAACGAATTTTTCTAAACAATATAAAACCAAGAAAATTATGTTCTTCGAATCAATACTTGAAGAACCCAGGCTGCTGGATTTCAAGATTCAAGACTGGTTTTGATTTTGCAGGCGTCCTCTTACCCAAGATCGAGACCTCTAATTTTTCAGATTCTCAACCTCCCTTATAATGAATTTGACTTGAAAAGTTCCAGGCTTTTCTATGAAAGTTTTTATTGAATTATAATAAAATCCTTACGAATTAGGATTTTGAGGCCTCACTTTCAACTTTCTATTTTCGAGATTTTTCAGATTAAATTGGAGAATATTGTAACTTAGGATTAAATAGCTCAGAGCGATATTTATAGGGGTTATCCTCAAATTTGGTAAAGAAGAGTAGCGAATCACTTCCTAGTCAATGAAACTATAATCCAAAAACCTACCAAGTAATTATTGAGGATGCAAAAGTTTGGAATCGCTCACCAGAATGTGGTTGCCAGCAGGAGATGTTTATTACAGTCGTGATTCACTTTTGCTTTGTCGATACATATGATTGATATTGAAAGCCACTACTTTGGGGGCATCGAGTCAGACCTAAAGTTGCTTTCATCCACTGAAATGATCACCGCATTCTCAAGTAGGAACTATCCACAGTCTTTTATCGATATAGCTGGGGTCACGATCCTTGGTAATTGGCAGCCTGTGTCTTCCCAAATCTTAAATGGAACTTCTCTTTCAAAACCTTGTTCAAGGTTGCTACGCGAGGCACTTTGAGAACTGAGGCCTCAGGGTTATTTTCAGATAGCTCTCTGAGATAGTTCTGCAGCTTCTAACCTTTGACCTGGTAGATACTATTTAGTTCTAAATAACTTTGAATCGAATCAAGCAGGAGAGAGTTATCAATAACTCCTTTTCGACACACTTTTTGCAAGGGCTTGGGTTCATGAATAGTGTGTTGAATCTCATGCTTGAACTTCTAAACTATATTATAAACCATGACTACCCCTATCCTTTACTTCTTGGCAATCTGCCTGGGCCTCAAGTGATCATTAAAGTACAGGCTTAAAGCATCTAATTTCTTACAGGCCAGCTTGGCCTCTCGCTTCTTAAAGAATGGAGCCCATATTAATATATTATAATCTGGCGATGATTTAAGGATCAAATATAATTAAATTAAAGAGTTTAATATATATAAATAGCGTATCATGTCATCTCTCTACAAACCATAAAGCAATGCCCTTCAATTAAGGGCCAGAAGAAACTTCCACATAATGAAGAAAGCAAGCAAGCATAGCTCGAAGTCTGGCTTCTCTAAGGGATTACTACTGCTGGAAAATTTTAGACCAGACATTCTATTTTCTGTTTCATTCAAAGCTTAAAATGCTATCTTGGCTCATGCAAATAAAGAAGCGACATGCTTAGAGATTATACATGCGATCTTTGTATAAGTTAATTCTACAGATAACAAATAAACTCCTCTTTAATGCAGTATCTTAGATTTTATTACTACAGTTCATCCAACAAACATGATAGCGTTCTGTTTATTCTTGAAGAGGATAACTGAAAAACAACCTAATAATTGTTAATCGGTAACCTTAGTCAATGCTTTCACCGGAGTTTTTAGTGGCTAACATTTGCTCAGTTACAATGCTTACCTTCTATAACCCTGGCTATTTTGAATGATCTTAAGATAGATTGTTTTTTTTTGCAATCAGCTAAAAGACAATAGCATTTCTGGCCTCGACTTTATTAGCTAATGTAGCGATCCTATTAGTAAAGGCACTTTACATACTAATTAAACAATTTTTACTTCAGGTACAATCACAGAAGAATTTCATTGCTCTCGTTTTCTCCTGATTACACTGGCACTATCAATCTAGATCACAGATATTAGACAGAAATTTGTAAGGATACTAAAGAGGGCATTAATTTTTTCAAATCATCGTACCATGCATGCTGGAAAGGGGAGAATTACCTGCAAGTGACTGTGGCAGTGATGATTAAAGTGATGACAGTCAAGCTTCGTAAAACAATGGCCTTGATCATGATGTCAATGAGAACCATGAAGGCCAATACGATGGTGATTACAATGGAGATATCGAAGATAACATTCAAAACCCCAAAACCCCTTAATGAGGTTTATAAGTGCTTTGATTTGTAGGGAATTTGTTAGGGGTTGGGGTTATTAATTAAAGCGAGACAAAAATAGCAAGCTTTTGGGGTCTATTTATGATGAAGATTATATAGATTTAGTGTATAAACTGCGATATGGAGTTGATATATACAGTGAATAAATCAAACCAGTACTAAACTATAAGTCTATTGCTCTACTCATAAAGCGAAGTCAGTCAACTGTTCGTTCCCACTGTCTTATAGCACTATAATTAAAGAAATAGTAGCTAAATTCTTAGCCTAAGAGGTAGTCAAAGTTTCTATAGAAGCATATTGACTATCTTATTAATGATAAAACTTTGAAGTATTGGGCTCACTTCTCTTTAGACCAACGACCTACTATGCTTCATCGCCAGTTCCCTGAGTTGAAGATCTCTGCTTAGTCTATAGCCAACATCTATAAACGAAAAGGTATTTCTTACAAAGGTGTTAATCGTATCAAGAGAGTGATTGATTTCACTCTGCCATTTTACAACAATAACCTAAATTATATTTATATTAAATGCAGAGAGCTATTACTAACAATATAAAGTTTATACATGCTGACGAGGCTGCGTTTACCTTCAACACTTTTATCTAGAAATCTTGGTATAAGAGGCATAGTAATATAGAAGTATATGACTAGAAAGTCAAGGTATAAACAATGGAAATTCTAGGAGGTATCAGCGAGGATGCTGGTTTAGAAACTTATGTTATTCATCCTCGCTCTATTAAGACAGAGCAGTATATTAAGTTCTTAGAGCAGCTGAGAGAGAAGTACCCTGAATAAGAGATTATACTATTCGTTGATAATCTTTCTGTTCATAAGACTAAAAAAAAAAGGAAGAGGTATGAACAACTAAGAATAACGCCAGTATTCAACGTACCTTACAGTCCATAGTTTAATGGAATTGAGTTCTACTGGGGTATATTAAAAGCCATTACAAGAAACTGCTGCTATACCACTTGATGCATGACCTACCTATCGATACAGTAGACTTTATTAAAAGCTCAGCGAAGAGAGTAGATAATTTATTGGCATAAAAGTGTGCGAAAGAAGGGAGAGTGAATGTATATAAATAAGTTTTGTAGTTAAGTTAATGAATATATAAGTCACATTTAGAATGCTTTAGAGGGAGCTGGTTTCTCTTTCTTTTCTTCTACTTCTTGCTTCCCTCCTCCTAAACTTCTTCTCTTGCTGCCAGCTCCAGCATCTATATTCATTTACTCTGGAAGCTAAATATTTGAATAAAGTCTCTTGCTAACTTCATACTTTGTCTGCGACGTTCGCTATCTATGAAGCTTGCTCTATTCCTTCATAAAGAAAATGCCAGTACCAGATTTTTCTAAAGAGTCAAGCTACAAATCTTACTTGAAATATAAGGGTGCTTCTGCAGCTCTGATAGCCAGCTCTCACTTATCTTGATCCCTTGTTTATCCTTATCTTCTGAAGAGATGCTGTACCTTTTCTTATGAGATTCTTGAATAATTTCTGTCAAGTAATCACCTTTAATTGTTGCAAGTATGCCAAAGAAAGAATTTCTTTCAGGAAGTTTATTTGACAACTGCTTCTTTGTAGGCAGGTACAACGAAACCTCTGGATCATTCATTGCATCATCACATAAATTAGTCACAGAGATTTCAGGATAGTTTGGAATCTCTGCAAACTTTACATCTTAAGATTTTAATGCTTTCTTCTCTTCACAGAGTATGGCTCTTAAAAATGAAATTTTAGTACCTTCCATCGTTGGGAGGAACAAAACAACTACATAATCAAGATTAGTTACTATGAGTTCAATACCTTGCTGCACCAGGTAGCGGTGCAAATCCTCCTTGCTTCTAAATCTTTGAATCAATTCTTGTGCTTGCACTCTTTTCATTGCATCATTCATTGACTCCATCTTGCTTACAGATCTAAGATATGATATTCAAATTTAAGTTTATTGATTTCAATTATTTACCTCTGCAAAACTTACTATTAAATATGGGCATCCTATAGGAGGTCAACCTCAAAGAAGGATATGGAGAAGGTTTAGAGAACTGGTTTCAAACTTGAGAGATAGATATCAATTTCTACTGTTATAGTTCCATAATTTTAAATTTAAATTGAAACGTACTTAATTAGGAGCAGCTCCTAAAATGCTAGTACTTAATTAAGAGCATTAATTAAAGCTAGTACTTTATTAGGAGCACCCTAATTTTAATCATAAAATCACAAAATACCTCCTAAAGCAGTACGTACTTAATTAGGTGCACCTCCTAAATCGGAACGTACTATAATCAACATATTATTGATAGTAAAAATGGTTACTTTCTCACCCATTTTTAGAGCTGGTTCGTCTCTTAGTGCTCATTTATCTTCGCTAATACTCTAAGAACTTCCCTTGAAACTTGTAGGCTTGCAAAGCTCTCATATAAGCTCTCAGTTATAGAGGCAGTTTTATAATTTTAAATTCAAATTTAAATATGAGCGCTAACATTTTAAGAAAAACAACAGCACTTCCATAAAAATAAATGAGACTTACCTTTGGAAGCAATAAAAAGTGTGATAGCTGCGAGATGACTCTCATAAGGAACTACCAGAGCTATCACTTGATGCTCTGTTATTAAAATTGAAATTAATAATAGAAAATTAATGGCAAACAAGTGTGTGGGAGACAGAGAGGAGGAGAAAGGTATTAATGAAATTCCTATACAAACTGAAGAAGTTGAAGTCTATTTTTGTGAGTTATGTGAGAAAAATTTTGCTCATAAATCAAGCTGGTACAGACACATGAAAGAGCATAGAGAAGCAAAGCCCACTGTATACTAAAAGCATGATAAAATAGAAGGAAAGTATGACTGCTTTGAGTGCCATAAGCAATACTCTCATACAAGAGACCTAAAGAAGCATCTATTAAAAGCTCACAAGAAAGATATAGAAGTTGAGAATCATGAAGTTGAGCTGAAGATTCTAAACAAAAGAAAAGCGAGGGAATATTCTAAGGTCGTAGTACCTGAATAAGCTAGAGAGTTAGAGTACGTTAAGAAGGCACGCAACCAACTGACCTCTGAAATAACAAAAATTATGATCAAGATTCAATACAAGAAAATACCGGTTCTTGATTAAATTGACCTAGACACTTCTCTTTAAAGCTACCTTATAATAGAAGACTCCTTTGATAAGAAAGGTATCAATGATCATCAATACGCATACAAGGTGTATCCCTTCAACTATCTCTTAAGTGATGATAAATATCAGATGGAGTTTACAAATGAGTACCAAGTACTCACTTAAGCTAAGTTTAAAGAATGTAGTTACTTAATCAAGCTAGATGCTGATCTTCTTGCCAAGGATCATGTGGCTCTCAGACTCCAACTCTATGAAATGACCCTCAGAGATTTTATTACTGATCAAAGGAATCATAAGTAGCTTGCTTTGATAGCAACCTAAACCTTACAAGGTATAAAAGAGTTACATAAGTTAGGCTTTGTTCATAGAGATTTGAAGCCTGAGAATGTTATGATAAACTTCTCACCTGTAAGAGTGGCAATTATTGACTTCAAGAGAGCATTAAGGGTGGAAGTATCAAGGCTAGGAAGTGTTATGGGAACTCCGGGCTATTATCCTGAAAGAGAAGACTGGAGAGATGGAGATTATTAATGGGATGAGTGGGCTTTAGCAGCAATAATAATAGAGTGCGATATGCCTCGCAACGATTACTACGCTACTAGGTGTGAGAAAGATGCTAAGCAAAGAATCAAGTAATTTATAGACAAAACCAGAGTCTCTAAATAATTAAAATAAATGGCAGAATCAATAATATTAAAACCAAACTCTAGATCAGACATAATATTAGAGCAGATAGAGTTGTGGTTAAGTAAGATAAACTTCAGACCACTCCCACAAGATCCTAAAGTGCATTTTGAGTGATTAAATTAAATAAATTTACTATAAATTTCACATTAAAACCTATTAATAACCCCAACCCCTAACAAATTCCCTACAAATCAAAGCACTTATAAACCTCATTAAGGGGTTTTGGGGTTTTGATTGATCATTAAAAATAGTAGGACAATCTCAGCTATCTTTAGGAAAAATCCAGTCCTTTTAGTATACAATACACTCAAAAAGGTCCTTAAGTATTTAAAGCAACATCGTGAGAAAAGATCCCTCCAAAATCAAAGTTTTAACGATTTAATAAAGGTCTAAATAACTTTCGAGGACTACCAATCATAGATGAATCTAAATAACTAATAGGTACCCACTCCACTGAAAAGTCAATAAAAAATCAATGACCTTTTAGAGAAAAACCAGAAGGAAGACCATAAGAGTTCATTTAAGGAGTGTCTTGATAATCCGCTTTCATTCTAGAAAATCCAAGATTCATTTACTCATAAACTGACCACCTATGAGGAAAATCTCACCAATAGTCAAGTTAAATGCTGGTGGCTCTACAAGCTTTACATTAAAAATATATATATATCAATTGCAAAAATTAGTTTCTCAACATTAAACCCCTTCATGCTAATGATATTGAGGAAGAAAGAGCAATATCCTGTGTTTCATTAAAATACATTATTTTGGCAAGGAGTAAAGCTTAAAAGTTGGCATAACAATAAGAAGCTTAAAATAGAGAAGCTTATTAAGAATAATTATAACAAGAAAAACCTAATGAAGGCAATCTAATTCCATCTTAACAAAAAGGTAAGAGGCCTGCTAAGAGCAAAGCAGATGTGAGCGATCAATTTGAAAAGTTGAAGCAAAACAAGAATTTAACGAATCGAATCCAATGCTAAGCCTCTTTCAAATTTGAAATCTGTTTACAAAAGTACTGTAATGGCAATTCATACAGAAAATCTTAAGAAAGGCTCAAGTAATTGAAAAGTCATAAATGTCAATTTTAAGTTTGAAATCTAAAGCAAAGAAGTTGACCCATGTCCGTTTTGCATTAATGAGTAAAAATTGATGCAAAATCCAAAATTAATGAATAATAAAGAAATTACTTACACTATTTTAATCAATATTTAAATTAATCTAATTAAAAACTACTCTATCTCGAAATTATGTTCATTTCGAGATAGAGTGCGATAAAATTATAATTTTAATTTAATATGGTATAAAGAGTAAAAAAATGGAACTACTTTTTTAATTATTTATAGTTCATATAAAAAGAATTAATAAATTAAAAATTAATAATTAATAGTATATAATTAAACTGCTTTGTTTTTAAATATTTAATAATTCATTAATTAAATTCTAGTGATATAAATATAACTTTATCAAATAAAAAAATGAAATTTAAATAATTAAAAAAGTAATTCCATTTTTTTACTCTTTATACCATATTAAATTAAAATTATAATTTTATCGCACTCTATCTCGAAAAGAACATAATTTCGAAATAGAGTAGTTTTTAATTAGATTAATTTAAAAATTGATTAAAATAGTGTAAGTAATTTCTTTATTATTCATTTAATTTTGGATTTTGCATCAATTTTTACTCAGTGCTCTACCCAGTCCCTTGTCTCTCTTCAGCAGAATCCATGACAATAAACAAAATGATGAATAGCGCTCTACTTTCACAACGACTATGTTCAAAGCACTTTATGCCCACAAGATAAGAAGCTTTTCTCTGGAACCCCCTTCTTCGACTCTTAGAACTACCCACTAATGAATTGTTGCCATGCTTACTAAGTAACTCCCGGCACTGATAAATTCAGAAATTTTCAATCCAGAAACTCTAGATAGGTTTTTTAAAGGACTATTTATATTTAGGCCTGAGATCCAACTATAAGAAGAGCGCTATGAGTACTTGGATCAATTGATGGGAGTGGAAAATATACTGTGCGATGGACTTATATATGTTGATAGGCGATCATTCACAATGCTTCAGGCCGGCTTGTTTAAGGGAGATGGAAGATATATTACGAATAAGTAATTTCTTAATCCTTTGAACTTCCCATTTACTGCTGTCATGAATATGCTTGTCCTTGATATTTGGCAATCACAGTATGACATCAAACTTATGCATATTATTTTTTAATAATGAGAAACAAGACTTAAATCTCATGCCATCATTTACAGCAATTTTTATGAAAATAACCAGGTAATATCAGAATGAGTACAAGGGAACTCTTCAGTAGTTGCGGAGCTTTGTTATTTTAACAAAAATAAAGGTATTCCAAAGGCTCAGTATGTTGTTATAAGCGAGAACCACATTACTAATTCGAAGCCATGTCAAGGAAGAGAGGCATCTTCACGCTTCCTCAATGGTATTCCTTAAATCAAGGTGAAAAAATGCTTGTCTCAAACCTCATCGACGAGCTGTGCTGTAATGACGAGTTTAAATTCGGTTAGAAGTTGCCATTTTATTGCGTTTTAATTAATGCAAGAAAAACCCAAGTCCACTGTTGCTGGTAGGCCAGCCGATTTTATGCCTAGAGCAAAATATATCCTCGTGAGATACTTCAGCATGTAAGAATTCCAAGTTTGCTCAAATTAATCTTGCGTTATTGATTTAATGAGGGGTGAAAAGCATTTGGTCCAGCTTATTGACCAGCTCCATTAAGAGTAAATGAAGGGTATTAAATTTTTTTAATAAATAAATAAACATACGACTATTTCTACTCACGTATTTCTTATCTATATCTTAAGGAAAGTGTAGTGTGGCTTCGCAAAGAAATAATATGCCTACAGAATCCAAGTAACTATACTTATCTCAAATAAATATAATCTTAAAGATGACCACAGAGGAAACTTATTTCAAGAAAGGTCATGAGAACTTCGACCCCTGGTATTGTGTCCATACACTTAATTATTTGACTGAAATTCTGGAGGCAATTCAAAAAATTGTTGGTTAATACAATGATCATGAGTCTGAAGTTATTTCATATTTCTTCAAGGAAACCTTGCAAAATTATCTGAATTAAACCCATTAAGATATTCCTGAAGTATTTCATCATGGACTCGAACCGTAAGAACTCATAATGATTTTCATTTTATTTAGAGCACCTGCTGAAATTGTTTCCTTCCAAGATTAACTATAAAATTTCGAATTGAACTACGAGATCACATATGTTCTGAGGATCAACATGATCAACTCCTTAAGAAGTTAACAGTTTCCATAAATAATTTATAAGATAGCATCAATTGCAAAACTCAGGAGATTTGAAGATTCAATAATCACTAAATATTTTATCACCGTTAGGCCACTAATCTATGAATCTGAAGATACTTTTTGACCAAAATCTTTATCGAATATTTCCAAAGTCCATATACCTTTTCATTAATTTGACTACGTAAACTTATACGAGATCTGTTTCTATAAAGAACTGAACTAAGTGGGTCCAGCACTGCTTGGGGTTCTCAGGTAAGTCATATTGATGTTTTTTACACTAATTTATAATAAGCCAATGCCAGTAAACGCACCCGTTGAGATTATATAGTAGGAAAAGGGAAATTCGGATATGATGCACCTCGAGCACCTTTACTTTACCAAGCTTTTCAACTCAACAGAAGACTAGAGTAGGCTCACTCAAATAGCTAGAGTGAATTAAAATTCTATTTTGGCTATTTAGAATGGTAACCCAAGCTCCTTTTATTCTAACCTTCAAACCAATTCTAGAGATTTAGGTCTTTATTCGAGTGTTTCGAATCAAAGGAATAAAGATCAAAGAGCTTTGTAAATTAACTGTGGAAAATAGATCCAGCTCCAATTCTTGCCAACTGTTGTCTAGATCAGATTAAATGAGAGCTAATCCCCAACTTCAAAGAATCTAAAAAATGTCCAATAAACCCCTTGAAAACTTTAAAATTAGCAAGAGGAGAAAAGAAACTTTAAAATAACTAATCTACTTCCGTGAAAATCAAACCTCATCGTATCAAGAAAACTTCTAGCAATTTGAGAAAAGAATTAGAGTCTGGAAGCATTCAGAACAAAAGGTCTAATCTCATTAACAGTTCGATTTTGACATCCCAATAGCTATCTGTGCAGCCACCTTTCCTTAAAAACTAGATTTCTCAAGACTCTTAACAGAGAATTTCACTAAATGTGCAGACTCCTCCGGGTTAAAGAACTCCAGCTATGTGGATTGAGAATTACGTTGATTAAATATAGGATCAGCTCGCTGACGATGATATATTTAATTTTAACCCTTCACGCTAGCACCAAAATTGGAATCTATATTCCAATCAAAGCAACCAGATACCTGACGTTCAATTTCATCAGCAAATTTCTCAGCCAAGGCATACTAAATTTGATTCAATTCCAGAAGAGGAAAAGTAAGAGACTTAGGTCCAATTATAACAGCCAAATAATATAGGAAACATCGAAGACCTTGAGGAGGAGATATCTAGTGGTAGTGACCCACAATAGAGTAAGATGGGATATTTTAACTAATCTATATTCCTAGATAAAAAAGCTGTAAGATACAGTAAAAAACACTAAGAAAAAAGCCAATTAAAACAAATCGAGCAGTACTTTTTATATTCAAAAATCCCTATCTGATACTTTGAATAAATAAAAGATCACAGCTACTTTGAAGCAAAGTAAGAATGAGAAGGAAAAGTTTAAGATTGAGAAAGAGAAGTAGGAGAAGGAAGATTTAAAGAGTAAGTTAACTATTCTAATATTTATCAAATTTGATTTAGAAAAGAAACACCTTATTACAGATCAACAGCAAAGGAAAGAAGGCAGCATCTAGATATAGTAGCCGAAAGCAGGAAAAAAACCTAAGACTCATAAAGAAGTATTGAGATTTCTTTTGATTAAAAGAGAATTGAGATAAATCCACTTTATCTGGCTCTATTTCTATCTAGAAGGTTTAGAATAAAACTAGGCCAATTTTATTCCTTAAACTAACAAAATGTCTAGGAGTTCCTCTTCTTAGAACAACAATATAGTGACCAAGATGCTACCCCAAAAATGAATCTATCAACTCAGCATTATAAATAAATATGTATATTTCCCCCTAAGTTTTATCTTCTAAACGTAGCATTTAATGTGAATTCACAAGTTAATTATTTTGAAAAAAAAATTGTCTTCTTATCTTTTTAATTATGACCAAATTGTAACTTTTAATAATCCAATTTAAATCGAGATATTCTCAACGCAATTGGCCGATTTAATTATAAATAAGTGAAATTCCAGGTCTAGTCTATTTAAAAATTTCGTAAGTTTTAATCAACAGCTATCTCCAACTGCTGTCAACAATTATTATCTTCCTGCCAACTCCACTGCTGTCGCAGTTTTACTTCTTGAACCTCTCGTCTAGTATGTATTCTGTCAGCTTAGTTAACCCAAGCCTATAGTTAAACTCCAGTGAGCAGCCTTAACTAAGGTAGTCTTCAAAAAACCTGTAGGTTTAATGAGAGATGTTTGTTACACTCATGTCGATTTTGCTCAACTTAAAATTTGGGCAGTATTTCAGGTTCTCCTGTCTTCTGTTCCTACTTTAGCGAAAATGGTTTTATCAACTCAGACTACTTGTACCCTTGGTAAGTGTGATGATAGCTTATATCTTCTCGCCTCTTTATACCTGAGTTAAAAAAATCAATTACCATCTTAAGTATTCTATGTTCATAACTTAAGTCTATAGATCACAGCCAGCTCGCCTCAAAATTAGGGCAGCGTTTCAGCTTTTCCAGCCTTCACTGTTCAGTGCAACGAAATCCCTCTACCAACACTGACCCCTTAGACCTTAAGTAAGTAGACCTAAGGACAGGTTCTACTGGAATCTTACTTATCCAGCAAGGAAAAATCCATTACTGTCTATTTCATTATATTGGGCCATCTTTAAAACTACTATCTATAGATTACTTTCATGAAAAGCATAAAACAAACTACTCTTGCTCTTCAAAACTTCTTGCCACCTAACTAGCACAAACACGTAATCGTTGGCCTACTCAGCAAGGTCCTTGGCACTTAGAGAAATGGGTCTTGAGTTTGAAAATCACTCAGGAGGCATCAGTGATGTTTGTTACACTTATAGTGATCTTTATTTGGAGATCTCAAAATTTTGACAGGGTTTCAGGTTTACGAAGACTTGAAAAAATCAAAACAGAAAATTCTTTCAGCACAAACCACTGATACCTGAAGAAAGATTCTTAATAACCTAGTACTTCTATAGTCATCTTATTAGAGTTAAGAAAATCAATAATCATTTGTCAAATTTCCATTTTTATATTCCTTATTCCATTTAAAGTTTAGAATCACAAAAACCAAAAAAACTAAATTACTTACTACTATTACTACTACTACTACTACTACTACTACTACTACTACTACTACTACTACTACTACTACTACTACTACAAACTACTAACAATTTGTTCCTAAGAGTAAATGTTAGAGGTCTTTAAAAAAGATTTTTGGTTACTTAGTTCACTACTACTACCTTAAAAGATTTGACAGGGTCTAACGACTGTGATTAGCTGTTTTATTAACAGAGTTTTGGTTTTAAAAAAAAGCTTGCATTAAAAACAGTTCCCTCAAGCATAAGTGATGTTTGTTACACTCTCTGTAATTAAAGTACTTAAAAATTTGGCATAATTTTAGGTTCTTTATTAATTTTATTAAAGCCTTGGAAATCTTTTTGAATTCAGCTCAGCTTACTCTGCCTCAGTTAGGTTGACATTTTTATTGTCAATGTATCATTCAGAGTCAGTGTACCTATAAAAAGATTTAAAAAAAGAGTGGTTAAATTTTTTTAATTATCTGAGTTACTCAATGTTGTTGCTATAAGTGGCCGCTTAAATAATCTCCACAGAGATCTCAAAGGTACCTATAATAAAAGAGTTAAACAATAGTCAAAATGCTGAGTCTAGTAATTTAATTCACAGAAGCTAGCTATTTTCTTGAGGCCTCAATCGAGTTAACGAAGAGTTCTTAAAGTACCTATAATAAAAGTTAGAATAAAAATTTCAGTTCCATTAGATCATATTTAATTTTGCGATTTAGTATTCTGAAGCTCCTTGCAATCATGATTATCATTCTCTGCAGCAAATTAATTACCTATAAAATTTTTTTAAGAACATACTTAGCCAATATTAGATGGTTTGAACCTTGATTTAAGACTTTATTGCACTTTGAATTTTGATTTGATTTAACGGTTCTTGATAATAGATCTCTTGATTTTTTTGATTTGATTATTTAATTAATCAAGCCTCCACTAATTTCAGCGCTAGGATTGTTCCAACACTATTGGTCACTTTGAAATAAATCGTTTGGCCGGTTGGTCCACGTTTCAGATTAGTAAACTAATTATAAAAATGAATCAAATTTAACCTCGATTCCGAGGACCAGCTGTTTGAATATTCAAACTGGTAGAACACAAGATGTTAAGAGATTTTTTATTTTTATTTTTATACTTTCTCTTTCCTTAATCTTTTGTTTTTGACTTGCTCACTAAGAGTAGTAATTCTTTAAAGTGTAGTTTAAAGTTACTTTGCTTCCTGTTGGTACTTAAACGTTTACTAGCCTAGGTACTCACCATGACTGTAGAGAGGTGTAAAAGCCTCAAGCGTAAATAGGCTAAGGCAGTATTCTAATAGTAAAGTGAAAGTTAGACTGGCTTTAAAGTTTTTAGTTGGTTTACTTGTTAAGAAAAGTACTGCAGTACTTCTTTACCTTCATTACCTTCAGCTTAATTATGTTAAGCCAAACTTACTTTGAAACCCTTCCTCAGTTGGGTTTGAATTTTTGTTAAGTCGTTTTAGGTATGAGTTTGAAACTTGCTAGGTAAAAGTTTAAGGTTTAGTAGTTCAATTAAGTTGCGTTGCTTTACCATGTGAACTGGTGAAGTATGTCAGCTTGGCTTTATTACTCTTACTTTTTCTCTTTTCTTTTGAGACCAATAGCAGCACGATTATTTATAAGCTTTCTCACTCCTGCGAAAACTTCAAGCAGCTCTTCCTGGAGTCTATCTCTAGGTTAGGGTTGCACCCTAGTTCAAAGGAATTGTGTGATTAATGGTTTGAGTTAAGATAGGGTATCTGTATTACTTGTAATATTAATACTATAGGCCTCTAAAAAATTATCTTTAATTAAAATACAGAGCCTCGGGCTTATAAATCTCAGATTGATGTTTGTTACAGTCATAAAAGATGAGCAGAGAATTTGAGGGAATCTTCCTACTTTATTTCCAGTCGTTACACTACTAAGTGTTCCTGTTCTGAATACAAATTATAGAAATAACTGCAGCTATTTCAAGGTAGGCAATTCAGTATAAATATCTATAATCCCCACTTAAACTAATCTCAAATTCCATATTATAATTTTATATTTCCAATCCAATGAAAAAACTGTTACCGGATATGCTCCGCTGCTTGATTTTTTTCAGAGTCAAAGCCAATGGATGAAACCAAGAATGGCAACTTTGAATTCGAGGATTTACCACTTGCAGAATCTAATTAATAACAAAGTGTTGTTTCCTTCCTGAGGTTTAAAACAAGGGACTAGCTCAAAATTAAGAAGCTCATGAAGTTCTTGAATCTCATCCAGCTTTACCATTAAATGATCGGGAACAGTGATTGGTCTGAAAAAGGTTAATGCAACCTTTCAAATGAAATCTATATGGAAGAGTACATCAAAACTTTAAATAAAGAGCGTAAGGTTACAGACAAATCTTGGGATGAAGGAATACTATGTTTACTAGATAAATAAATCCCAGTTCAACAGCTTGCCACAAGAAGTATCCTCTAACAAAATTCTCCTTCAAGACCTACTCAAAATATTAAAGGGGAAAGTTGCTGATCCAACTGTAAATTCAGAGCAAATTTTGGTCAACGTGAACTCATGGATAGAATCAAGTTGTGTAATTTCTCAGTAACCAACCCTTATTGGTTGAAAAATAGAACAGAGTTAGCACTGGATATTATAATCTCAAACACATCCCTTAAATACATGGTGTCATCAAATGGTCTCAAAATTTATTATTTCAATTTCATGAAATACACGATTAATAATTGCCAATCAAAGCTGTGGAAGTACGACAAATATGAAACTGAGATTGAAAAACTTCCTGAGTAAGCAAGTGAGAATCAAAACCCCAAAACCTCTTGGTGAGGTTTATAAGTGCTTTGAATTGGAGGATATAGTTGGGGTCTTATTGGGGTTAGTTGAGAAATTAGGCCAATTTGCAAAATGAGAAATAGAAATTAGCGAAATTTAGGGTCTATTCAAAACCCCAAAACCCCTTAATGAGGTTTATAAGTGCTTTGATTTGTAGGGAATTTGTTAGGGGTTGGGGTTATTAATAGGTTTTAATGTGAAATTTATAGTAAATTTATTTAATTTAATCACTCAAAATGCACTTTAGGATCATGTGGGAGTGGTCTGAAGTTTATCTTACTTAACCACAACTCTATCTGCTCTAATATTATGTCTGATCTAGAGTTTGGTTTTAATATTATTGATTCTGCCATTTATTTTAATGATTGAGAGACTCTGGTTTTGTCTATAAATTACTTGATTCTTTGCTTAGCATCTTTCTCACACCTTGTAGAGTAGTAATCATTCCGAGGCATATCGCACTCTATTATTATTGCTGCTAAAGCCCACACATCCCATTAATAATCTCCATCTCTCCAGTCTTCTCTTTCAGGATAATAGCCTGGAGTTCCCATAACACTTCCTAGCCTTGATACTTCCACCCTTAATGCTCTGTTGAAGTCAATAATTGCCACTCTTACAGGTGAGAAGTTTATCATAATATTCTCAGGCTTCAAATCTCTATGAACAAAGCCTAACTTATGTAACTCTTTTATACCTTGTAAGGTTTAGGTTGCTATAAAAGCAAGCTACTTATGATTCCTTTGATCAGTAATAAAATCTCTGAGGGTCATTTCATAGAGTGGGAGTCTGAGAGCGACATGATCCTTGGCAAGAAGAACAGCATCTAGCTTGATTAAGTAACTACACTCTTTAAACTTAGCTTAAGTGAGTACTTGATACTCATTTGTAAACTCCATCTGATATTTATCATCACTTAAGAGATAGTTGAAGGGATACACCTTGTATGCGTATTGATGATCATTAATAACTTTCTTATCAAAGGAGTCTTCTATTATAAGGTAGCTTTAAAGAGAAGTGTCTAGGTCAATTTAAGCAAGAACCGGTATTTTCTTGTATTGAATCTTGATCATAATTTTTGTTATTTCAGAGGTCAGTTGGATGCGTGCCTCTTAACGTACTCTAACTCACTAGCTTATTCAGGTACTACGACCTTAGAATATTCCCTCGCTTTTATTTTGTTTAGAACTTCAGCTCAACTTCATGATTCTCAACTTCTATATCTTTCTTGTGAGCTTTTAATAGATGCTTTCTTTAAGTCTCTTGTATGAGAGTATTACTTATGCCACTCAAAGCAGTCATACTTTCCATCTATTTTATCATGCTTTAAGTATACAGTGGGCTTTGATTCTCTATGCTCTTTCTTATGTCTGTACCAGCTTGATTTATGAGCAAAATCTCTCTCACATAACTCACAAAAATAGACTTCTACTTCTTCAGTTTGTATAGGAATTTCATTAATACCTTTCTCCTCCTCTCTGTCTCCCACACACTTGTTTGCCATTAATTTTCTATTATTAATTTCAATTTTAATAACAGAGACATCAAGTGATAGCTCTGGTAGTTACTTATGAGAGTTCATCTCGCAGCTATCACACTTTTTATTGCTCCCAAAGGTAAGTCTCATTTAGTTTATGGAAGTGCTATTGTTTTTCTTAAAATGTAAGCGCTCATATTTAAATTTGAATTTAAAATTATAAAACTGCCTCTATAACTGAGAGCTTATATGAGAGCTTTGCAAGCCTACAAGATTAAGGGAAGTTCTTAGAGTATTAGCGAAGAAAAATGAACACTAAGAGACGAACCAGCTCTAAAAATGGGTGAGAAAGTAACCATTTTTACTATCAATAATAAGTTGATTACAGCACGTACCGATTTAGGAGGTGCACCAAATAAAGTACGTACTGCTTTAGGAGGTATTTTGTGATTTTATGATTAAAATTAGGGTACTCCTAATTAAGTACTAGCTTTAATTAATACTCCTAATTAAGTACTAGCATTTTAGGAGCTGCTCCTAATTAAGTACGTACCAATTTAAATTTAAAAATATGGAACTATAACAGTAGAAATTGATATCAATATCTCAAGTTTGAAACCAGTTCTCAAAACCTTCTCCATATCCTACTTAGAGGTTGACCTCCTATAGGATGCCCATATTTAATAGTAAGTTTTGCAGAGGTAAATAATTGAAATCAATAAACTTAAATTTGAATATCATATCTTAGATCTGTAAGCAAGATGGAGTCAATGAATGATGCAATGAAAAGAGTGCAAGCACAAGAATTGATTCAAAGATTTAGAAGCAAGGAGGATTTGCACCGCTACCTGGTGCAGCAAGGTAATGAACTCATAGTAACTAATCTTGATTATGTAGTTGGTTTGTTCCTCCCAACGATGGAAGGTACAAAAATTTCAATTATAAGAGCCATACTCTGCGAAGAGAAGAAAGCATTAAAAACTTAAGATGTAAAGTTTGCAGAGATTCCAAACTATCCTGAAATCTCTGTGACTAATTTATATGATAATGCAATGAATGACCCAGAGGTTTCGTTGTACCTGCCTACAAAGAAGCAGCTGTCAAATAAACTTCCTGAAAGAAACTACTTCTTTGGCATACTTGCAACAATAAAAGGTGATTACTTGAAAGAATTATTCAAGAATCTCATAAGAAAAGGTACAGCATCTCTTCAGAAGATAAGGAGAAACAAGGGATCAAGATAAGTGAGAGCTGGCTACAGAGCTGCAGAAGCACCCTTATATTTCAAGTAAGATTTGTAGCTTAACTCTTTAGAAAAATCTGGAACTGGCATCTTCTTGATGAAGGAATAGAGCAAAATTCACAGAGAGCGAAAGTCGAAGACAAAGTATGAAGTTAGCAAGAGACTCTATTCAAATATTTAACCTCCAGAGTAAATGAACATAGATGCTGGAGCTGGCAGCAAGAGAAGAAACTTAGGAGGAGGGAAGCAAGAAGTAGAAGAAAAGAAAGAGAAACCAGCTCCCTCTAAAGAATTCTAAATGTGACTTATATATTCATTGACTTAACTACAAAACTTATTTATATACATTCACTCTCCCTTCTTTCGCACACTTATAAGCCAATAAATTATCTACTCTCTTCGCTGAATTTTAATAAAGTCTACTGTATCGATAGATAGGTCATGCATCAAGTGGTATAACAGCAGTTTCTTGTAATGGCCTTTTAATATACCCAGTAGAACTCAATTCCATTAAACGATGGACTGTAAGGTACGTTGAACAATGGCGTTATTCTAAGTTGCTCATAACTCTTCCTTGTTTCTTTAATCTTATGAACAGAAAGATTATCAACGAATAGTATAATCTCTTATTCAGAGTACTTCTCTCTCAGCTGCTCTAAGAACTTAATATACTGCTCTGTCTTAATAGAGCGAGGATGAATAACATAAGTTTCTAAACCAGCATCCTCGCTAATACCTCCTAGAATTGCCATTGTTTATACATTGACTTTCTAGTCATATACTTCTATATTACTATGCCTCTAATACCAAGATTTCTAGATAAAAGTGTTGAAGGTAAACACAGCCTCGTCAGCATGTATAAACTTAATATTATTAGTAATAGCTCTCTGCATTAATTATAAATATAATTTAGGTAATTGTTGTAAAATGGCAGAGTGAAATCAATCACTCTCTTGATACGATTAACACCTTTGTAAGAAATACCATTTCGTTTATAGATGTTGGCTATAGACTAAGCAGAGATCTTCAACTCAGGGAACTGGCGATGAAACATAGTAGCTCGTTGGTCTAAAGAGAAGTGAGCCCAATACTTCAAAGTTTTATCATTAATAAGATAGTCAATATGCTTCTATAGAAACTTTGACTACCTCTTAGGCTAAGAATTTAGCTACTATTTCTTTAATTATAGTGCTATAAGACAGTGGGAACGAACAGTTGACGGACTTCGCTTTATGAGTAGAGCAATAGACTTATAGTTTAGTACTGGTTTGATTTATTCACTGTATATATTCAACTCCATATCGCAGTTTAAACACTAAATCTATATAATCTTCATCATAAATAGACCCCAAAAGCTTGCTATTTTTGTCTCGCATTTAATTAATAACCCCAACCCCTAACAAATTCCCTACAAATCAAAGCACTTATAAACCTCATTAAGGGATTTTGGGGTTTTGATTATGATGAGAAATATTTAGATTTACTGCTTAAGCTTAGGTATGGTACGAGTATTAATATAGACTAAGTCAAACCAGTAATGAATTATGCAGCTATAGCAAAGCTCCTGCGCAAGAGTGCCTCAACTGTTAGGTATCACTGCATGCTTGCTGTTTAGCATTTTAATTCTGGTTCTTGAAAACATCCAGTAAGAAAATAAAAGTTTACTCAAACCCATATTGATTACCTCTGTGACTCTAAAACATTAAAGTACTGGGCTCACTTTCCTCTTGACTAACGAGCTGTCATATTTCATCGCAAGTTTCCTGACATGCGTATCTCTCCTTAAACAATAGCCAACATTTATAGAAGAAATGGTATTACTTTCAAGACTGTCAACAGAGTGAAGAGAGTGATTGATTTTACAGTGATATTTTATAGTAATAATTTAAACTATATATATGATTAAATGCAGAGAACTATTACTAATAACATAAAGTTCATACACGCTGATGAAGCTGTATTCATCTTCAACACCTTTATTAATAAGTCTTGGTATAAGAAGTATGATAATATAGAAATGTATGACTAGAAAGTAAAGGTCGTCACCCATGCAATTCTAGCTGGTATAAGCGAAGATTCAGGCTTAGAAAGTTATGTCATCCACTCTCGCTCTATTAAGCGGGAGTAGTATATAGAGTTCCTACATAAGCTCAGAGAGAAGTATAGTAACCAAGAGATAATCCTGTTAGTTGATAACCTTTCAGTTCATAAAACTAAAGAGTCTAAGAAAGCTTATGAAGAGTTAAACATAACTCCTGTATACAACGTTCCTTATAGCCCATAATTTAATGGAATTGAATTCTAATGGAGTTAAATCAAGACTCACTACAAGAAGCTGCTGCTGTATCATCTTATGCATGACTTCCCTATCAATACAGTAGACTTAATTCAAAGCAGCTGTAAGAGAGTGAGCGTAGATAAGACAACAATTTGTGAGAGAGAGGGAAGAATGAAAGTTTATAAATAAGTTTTAGATTTAAAGGAATGAATATATTCACATATTAAATTGGCCCATAAAGGGGTTTGGCTTCTCTTTCTTCCTCTTCTTATGGCTTGCTTGGGCCCATATTTCTTCTCTTAGTGCCAGCTCCTACATCTATGTTCATATCATCTGGTTTTTAAACATCATTATAAAGCCTCTTGCTCACTTCATGAATTGTCTGCGACTTTCTTTCTCTGTGAATCTTAGCATACTCTTTCATAAGATATATACCATTGCAAGATTTTCCAACAAAGTTATATGTCAAAGCTTACTTGAAAGATAAGAATGCTTCTTAAGTTCCTCTAGCCAAGCTGAGCTTATTAAAATGCCCTGCTTTTTCTAGTCTTCAGGGGAGATAGAATATCGCTTCTTATGTGCATCTTCAATTATCTCTCTGAGATAACTCTCTCTTAAAGTGCCAAGAATACCAAAGAAGAAGCTCCTTTCTGGAAGCTTGTTAGACAGTTGTTTCTTGGTAGGAAGATAAACTACCAACTCTTCATCTTACATCGCATCCTCGTAGAGATTAGTGACTGAAATCTCTGGGTAGTTTGGTATTTCTATCAACTTAATTTCATTGTTTTTGAAGGCTTTCTTCTCATCACAGAGTATAGCTTTTAAGAATGAAATTTTGGTACCTTCCATCGTTGGAAGGAATAATCTAACTGTATAATATGTTAATAGTCATCATGTTATCTTACCATGTAAAGTAAGGTATCGATATAGATCTTCCTTGCTTCTAAATCTTGATATCATTTCTTAAGCTTCAACCCTCTTCATTGCAGTACTTATAGATTCCATCTTTGTTCATTCTCTTGTTATTTAATTTCAAATTTTAATATATAGAGTTCTGGATCCTACTGTTAAAAATCTTAGTATTAAATATGGGCATCTTATAGGAGGTCAACTTGGTAAGGAAACGTGGAGAAAGCTGGCAGAAGCTGTAACAAACTTCAGAGATGGAGCTCCATTTTTATCAATTTAATTCCATTAAATTAGTGCTAAATTTGTTAAAATTTAATTAGTACCGGTACTAAATCCGTTAAAATTTAATTGGTACCAATTTAATAGTACAAAACTTAATTAGTACCTAGTTTCAAACTAATGAGGTTTTAATGGAAAAGTTCCAAAATGGTTCAAAAATTAATTGGTACCAGTACCAACCCAATTTATACTTGGTTGGTACCACAATCAAAATTATTAAGAATAAAATTAGAGAATTTATAGTAATAAACTTAACATAAATATGATCTCTAACACCTCAAAAACAACCATTATTGCTGTAGGATCAACTCCTATACAGAGTGACTATAAGCAGAAAGGTTATTAGAGCTTAACAATACAAATTTAAGTTTGAATATATTAAATTTAAACATGGCGTTTAACTTAAATCGTAAGGCAGTTTCTCTTGGAACAGGAT
The DNA here is from genome assembly GCA_000711775.1 of Oxytricha trifallax. NCBI lineage: Eukaryota > Ciliophora > Spirotrichea > Sporadotrichida > Oxytrichidae > Oxytricha > Oxytricha trifallax. Next base: position 90,239 of record ARYC01002748.1, read on the forward strand.
AATCATAGCTCACATTTGGGTCCTCCAAGAAACCAGATTAATCTATATTAATAGAGTGGTTGAGCTAAGAGCTCTTGAGTTTGAAGTAGAGGTCTTCAAAATAGAAGTATAAAACTAGAAGGGTAGAGCAGAGATAGGACTTTAATCATAAATTGAATGTGTTGAGGAGCTAAAAGAACAGCAACCAATTGAAAAGATAAAAACATATTAATGTGAAGACTGCTAGAATCTTTTCTCTACTGAGTAAAGCTTGAAGAGACACCTTAAAGAGGTACACTCTGGCAAAGCAAGATCTATTTCAAGCATGAAAAAGTTGATGGAAGGTACTAATGTACAACATGCATGAAGTCTTATACACACTCTGCAAAAGTAAAGAAGCATATGCAGAAGTATCATTTGAGTGAATTTTTAATGCAGGATAAAGTAACTTATAATTTATTTCCGGCAAAAAGAAAATTTAATACTCTTGAGTCACAAAGAGAGCAGCAAGAAATACTCAAGAGACAGAAGCGATATGAATCGATGAACCAGGCAGCAGGCAACAAAATTTTAGCATGCTTCTAAGCAAAGGCTATAAGTATACCTGCATTAAATGCAGTTGCTCTCAGCACTTGTATTGAAAACTACTTGAATATAAACTTGCATGCAAAAGTAAAGCTCATAGTAGTTGATGAGTATGCATACAAAGTGTATCCATTCAGCTATCATCTTAAGAACCAACAGTTTTAAAATGAGATTGCTAATGAATACATGGTACTTCGAGAGGCCTAAAGAAAAAATTACAAGAATTTGCTAAAGCTCAATGGTGTTATTTAAGCTATGGTTTCATAGCATTAAGGCTAAAGAAATTTGAGATGACTCTGAGAGACTACCTATATCACAATAGATACCCTGGTTATTTGAGTGATATACTCTCACATATGATACATGGTGTTAAGGAATTGCACGAACTTGGATATGTGCATAATGATTTAAAGCCTGAAAACGATATGCTGAATCTCTGCCCTTTAGAAGTAGTGGTTATCGATTTCAATATAGCTTTAAGATAGGAGATTGTTACTTTAGCACAGGTACTTGGTACTCCAGGGTAATTCCCAATAAGAGAGAAGTGGACTAATAGTTCTGTTTAATGGGATGTTTTGGTAGTAGCAGCAATAATATTAGAAAGTGACATGGAATGTATGCCTTACTTTGGTACAAAGCATGAATAACAATCAATAAGTTTGGCCTAGAAACATATAAAACAAGAAGATGTATGCGAAGAAATTAAAAGCATAGTTGAGATGATAATCGTGAGAGCTCCACACTATCCTCGGTAAACATTAGATGACATCCTTGACCCACTATAGAGAGCAACTTTCAAGAGATACAATAAAGACAAGCAGATAAAATTTGTTTGATTTAAGACCACTAATTATCATTAAATACTCATTAAATACACATAAAACTTGCGTTTTCTCTACTAACCCCAATAAGACCCCAACTATAACCTACAAATCAAAGCACTTATAAACCTCACTAAGGGGTTTTGGGGTTTTGAATGATGTCTCCAAAATGATGGCAGTGGACCAGGAAGAGTAGAAGGAAGAGGAAGTTGATGTTACTGAGAAAATAAACATCATGATCACTTTCCCTGAAGATGCAAACCATGTTTGAACTTAAGTCTGATTAAAACTGTTGATTCATCTAATTATTTTACAAATTTAACTAACTCTAATCATTTATATCTGCTCCTTCTCTTAATAGACCAAGCACATATTATTGATAGCTTAGGGGGCTCTTGGTACTCTAATCTTATTATGTTTAATGATCCCTAAGTTTGGTTAAACAGAGAAATTGGACAAATATCAAAAATTTGTGAGAGTGGATATGGTCAGTGTGAAAGTGATGTTTTTTACACCTAAGCAAAACTTCATAGTTTTTTTTTTCAATTCTTTATACAAGCAAGGTAATTCATCCTCAACTAGGTTACAGGTTTCCTAAGAGCAGGAGTCTGCAATATCTTTAAATAGATCCTTGTCTGTTCCTTATTTTAATAAAATTAAATGGATACAGAGAACGAAAGACTTATTTCTACTTACCTTAACTTGATATCCCCAGAAAAAGAGAAGCTAGAGGATTTGAAATCCAATAAGCAGGGATAGCCAGAAGATGAAGGTTAAGATTCTAGAGCTTCGGAAAACAAAGGTCTTGGTAAGCGCAGGGATTAGAACTTTGAGGATCTAGAAGATGTAAACCTCTAAATGATTTCATTCAAGAAACACTTTGATATCAAGAGGATCTTGGGCTGCTTCAATCTTAACTATCATTACTACTACCTTCTGAAGGAACATCACACAGGAGAAAGCGACCAAGATTATATGAAAGAGGAAGAAAGGAAGAAAGAGACTAAGGAGATTAGAGAAGAGGACTTCTCGAAATATTAAATCCCTGACGATGCAAAGATTGAAAAACACCTAAAGCGAACTCCCCCGGCCGATTAAATAATTATAACTCTTGGTATTATGTGAAAACATAATTGTAAGGTCAAAGAAAAGATTCTTGAAAAGAGACTCCGCGAGTTCGGTGAGAATTCTTTATTAAGTTCAATGGAAAGATCAACTTGACGCTTGGCTTTATGGAGGGTTTCAATATCAGAAGAACTATTACTGCGGATGAAGAAGGATTTAAGATGGTGCTGACCCTTGACTGGGTTTTCACTTTGCCTACAGTAGAATGGGCCATGATGATACAGATTGATTCAGGGGGATAACATATAACTGCCACTTGTTTTTGCAATTACCTGAAGGAACAATATGCTACTTTAAGCAATAAGCTAAAATTAAATGAAATAGAGTAACTAATTCAGATGAATCTCATGTATTTAATTGCATTGTATATTGTTAATTATCATAAAACTATTTAATTGCTATATTTAATCATAATTAGATAAATAAATTTATTGATTTTTAATTGTTATAATATATCAAATACATTATCTCTAATTTTTTGTTATAAATAATGATTAATTAAAATTGTGTGGGAAGTAAAATTCATATTTGATATCTTAATTAATAACTTAACATATTATTTGAGTATATAAGAAATATTAAGCTTCTGTATCTTTTTAAGTAAAATTATCTATAAAAGAATGAATTGCTTCTTTTAATCAATATATCTAGCATTAATTATAAACAAATATTAAGTAATACAAAAAAGAAAATACTGAGCATTATTGAAACAATAAGTTAAAATTTCATTATGGCAAAGGTATTGTGTAAAAGAGTATAAACTTAACAATTATTACAACTACTCCAATAACATGTGGTATAGATTCAATATTAGTTGATTCGCAATTGTGTCTCATTATTTTTATAGCTTTTTACTAAATTTAATTTAAAAATTCTTAATAAATACGTAATTTTGTTTGCACAAGAGGGCTGCTTTTTAAATTAAATAATGAAATAAAAGTTGCCTAAATGATATTTAGTTTTGATTACTTTGCTTAAAAACAACAGAATAAATTTCATATCTTGATTAATTAAAAATTCATTTATATATATATATCTAAAATTAAAATGCAACAAAAACTTCATTCCTCTTCTAATAAAATTTAATAGCTTATTAATTATTTACAGATATTTCTAAAAATACCTCAAATAAATCCAACTAGGCTTTAGACTGGTTATATAATTATAATAACGCTATGAACTGTTATTCATCATTGTATCAGAACGGGGAATGCTTTAAAAAAGCGAATGGGCAGACCTACAACAAGTAACAGAGCATGCATGGAAGAATGTGGTATCGTTCAAACCTAACTCATGATACTTACTCGATTAAATAAAGGAAAATCAAAAGAACTTACGAAGTTATATGAGATATAGGCAGTTCAAGCATTTACTTGATCTTCACTATCAATCAATACAGGGACAGCAAATCTTTGAGTAGCATGCTGTCTGTTATATTGTGCTTCATGCTGTAATTGGTTCCTTAGAAAATAAAAGTTCATGACACAACCAATTTTCTTTAAAAGAAAATAATTATTCAAGTATAATGATAATAAAAGGAAAAATAATAGATTATATTGTATTATATGTTGATTATGCTCTTGATATCAACAATTCCAACAAGCTAAAGGTTTGGCCTCTTTGATCTAATAATCTTACTTGGGATTTAAAAATTGACAGTGATATTGCATACAAGATTCAAAACCCCAAAACCCTTTCAGTAGTTTGATTGAGTTTTTGATTGATAAAAGTAGACTATTAGTGCATACTTTATTAGGGTTTAATAGGGTTTATGGAGGGGTTTAATGTTTAAATATTAGTATTTTAAGAGAATATATGCGAGGTTTGGAGTCTGTTTATGACAGTGACTATATAGATTTATTGTTTAAATTGAGATATGGATGAGATGAATATAGTGAATAACTCAAGCCTGTTCTAAATTATACGTCTATAGCAAGGCTACTCCATAAATCTCCAGCAACTGTGAGGTCTCACTGTCTATTAGCATTGAATTTAAAGAGATATCATCTTAATTCTAAGCCTAAGAGACCCTTAAAATTTTAGCAGCATCATATTGAATATCTAATTAATGAAAAGACTCTTAAATACTGGGCTCACTTCTCTCTCGCCTAGAGAGCTGTGATGTTTCATCGCCAATTTCCTGAGCTTAACATTCTGCTCAATCTATAGCAAACATATATAAAAAGAACGGTATGTCTCACAAGACAGTCAATCGCATTTAAGAGAGTGATTGACTTTAATGTTCCATTTTATAAGGATAATTTAAATTATATATTAGATTAAATGCAGAGGTCTTAAGAGCATAATATAAAGTTCATACACGCTGATGAAGCCGTATTTACATTCAATACATTTATATCAAGGTCTTGGTACAAGAGGTATAGTAATATAGAAGTCTATGACTAAAAAGTTAAGATATAAACTCATGCAATCCTTGGTGGAATCAGTGAAGATAGTGGCCTAGAGACTTATGTTATCCCTCGCTCTATAAAGACTGAATAATATATTAAGATCTTACAATAACTCAGAGACAAATACGCTGACTAAGAGATTATTCTGTTCGTTGATAACTTATCAGTTCATAAAACTAAAGACTCAAGAAAGGAATATGAAAGGCTAAATATAACACCTGTATTTAATGTTCCTTACAGCCCTTAGTTCAATGGAATTGAATTGTATTGGGGTTTATTGAAAGGTCATTATAAGAAATTGCTTCTCTACTATCTGATGCATGATTTAAAGATAGATACAGTAGATTTTATTAAGAGTGCTGCTAAGAGAGTCAGCAATGATAAAGCTAAAGTATGCGCAAGAGAAGGGAGAGTTTGTGTATATAAATAAGTTTTAGATTTAAATGAATGAA